>LVTN01000041.1:483987-572767 GCA_001649415.1 Musa itinerans | reverse complement strand
ATTTATCAAGGGTTTCAGCTCTATTGTCTCTCCAATCATCGAATGTCTAAAATGTGATAAATTCAAATGGACTAGTGAAGCTAATGATGCTTTTGAGCTTTTGAAAAGAAAGGTGACCGAAGCTCCTATCTTAGTTCTACCAAATTTTGATAATGTGTTTGAAGTTGAATGTGATGCATTTAATGTGGGAATTGGTGTTGTTTTGAGTCAAGACGGAAAGCCCATTGCATTTTTTAGTGAAAAGTTGAATGATACGAGAAAGAAATACTCTATTTATGATAAGGAGTTTTATGCGATTTATCGAGCTTTGTCTCATTGGAGTCAATATCTTCTTGCCAAGCCATTTATTCTATATTCTGATCATGAGGCATTAAAGTTCATTAATCACCGGCACAAGCTAAACAAGAGGCATGCAGCTTGGGTGGAGTTTTTACAATCTTACAACTTTATGATCAAGCACAAATCGGGCGTTCAAAATGTAGTTGCTGATGCATTGAGCAGAAAGCATTCTTTATTATCAACAGTGGAAGTCAGAGTGGTTGGATTTGAAACATTCAAAGATCTTTATGAGAATGATGTGGATTTCGGCTCGATATGGCAGAATTGTAAATCAGGTTCCTTTCAATAATTTTTTATCTTTGATGGTTTTCTGTTTCGAGCTAATGCTTTGTGTGTTCCATCTTGTTCTTTGAGACAAGTAATTCTAGCTGAAGCTCATGGTGGTGTTTTGGGAGGACATTTCGGTAGGGACAAGACTCTAGCTCTTGTTCAATCAAATTTCTACTGGCCTAAAATGTTCAGAGATGTGGACAGACATGTGAAGCAATGTCGATTGTGTCATTTGGCAAAAACAAGAAGTCAAAATTATGGTTTGTACACTCCTTTGCCAGTTCCAAATGCTCCATGGGAGGATGTGAGTCTTGATTTCGTTTTGGGACTGCCAAGAACTCAAAGGAACAAGGATTCTATCATGGTTGTTGTTGACAGATTTTCAAAAATGTCTCACTTTATTCCATGCAATAAATCGAATGATGCATCTCATATTGCTGATTTATATTTTAAGGAGATTGTTAAATTGCATGGTATTCCAAGAACTATGGTGTCTGATCGAGATTCAAAATTTGTTAGTCATTTCTGGAGAACTCTTTGGAGGAAGCTGGGTACTTCGTTGAATTTCAGCAGCTCGCATCATCCACAAACCGATGGGCAAACTGAGGTAACAAATAGAAGCTTGGGAAATTTGCTTAGAAGCTATGTTGGAAAGAATATTAAGCAGTGGGATGTCATTCTTCCACAGATTGAGTTTGCCTACAATCGTTCTATGCATCATAGTATTGGTAAGAGTCCTTTTGAGGTAGTTTATGGTGCTAATCCTGCTGGTCCTTTGGACTTAATCCCTCATTCTACAACAAAGCAATTTAGTGGAGATGCTGATGAAAGAGCTAAGCAGATAAAGAAGCTGCATGAGGGTGTGAAAGCAACCATTGAGAAACAAAATGAGAGGTACATGCAAGCTGCTAACAAACACAGAAAACATGTGGAGTTTAATGCAGGTGATTTGGTCTGGATTCATCTAAGGAAGGAGAGGTTTCCGCCGGGCAAATTTGGAAAACTGAAACCAAAGGCTGATGGTCCATTCAAGGTGCTTAAGAGAATTAGCAAAAATGCTTATGAGATTGAGCTACCTAAAGATTACAGAGTATCTCCAACATTTAATTTGACTGATTTAAGTCCTTTTTATATTCATGATATCGAAACAAACAAGGACTTGAGGATAAGTCTTTTTCAACCAGGGGAGATTGACACGGGAGTGTCTATTTTGCTACAATCTGTTCATATGGACCATACTGATAATATGATATTTTTTTCAGCCAATAATATTTTCACATAATCTTCAACTCGGCCTACTCAGATAAGACAGCTCATCAGCATATTCCCTGCACAAAGAAATACATTAATGGAGTTGGTTGGCAGTTGTAAAGCTGTATCATGGTGCTTTTCTTCATGGCTAAGGAATGCATTAATGGAGTTGGTTGGCAGTTGTGAAGCACTTAATTTTGAAATTCCCTATGCATGAAGGATTGTTTCATGCACTCGTATTTATTTTGGGGTTTAGGGCTTAGAAAGGACTTTAGAAACTGATGATATTAGCAGAAGCTCTCTTTGAGTGCTCTTGGAGTGCTCACATAAACTCTGTATCTCTTGGTTGCGTCCTTGAGTTGTGAGTCTTTTATTTACTAGTTCTGTATCCTTGTTTAATTTCCGTTGGGTGGTGAACTTTCTGTATCCCATTGTGATTTTAAACTTGGTGGTGAGCTACTTTTCGATCGTATGTAAGTTTCATCATGAGTTCATGCCCTTTTCTCTCCGAAATACTTACTCTAGCAAACACAACTATATTTCAGTTTTCTGTGTGAATTTATTCTGTTTTACCTTCTCCCCATTCTGCGTCACCCCGGTATCATGGCCCCTAATTTAGTTAGTAGGATTTCTCCCAAAACTAACTTAAATTAAAGTCCAAACTATGATAGTTAAGGCTAAAACAATTACGATACAAAGAATCTAAGTTGTCCGGCACGTCAATTGTTTAACTGAACTCTTGGTGAACTTCCGACGAACTTCCGACGATCCTCCGGCAAGCTTTCTTTGCATCGTCTGATCCTTCAGGGTATCAAATTTGTTTATAAATCTAAAAACAGATTTATAATTCATACCGTAAAAAAAATTATATTAAAGCATCCGGAAAGTCGATGCTTCCTGTAAGGACTTTACATTTGGAACGAACATGTGGGGTTATTTTTATTTGAATGAGGTGCATGAAATAATTTGGTGGGTGGGACAAATTATCAAGAAAAGCCCTGTTTTTTAACTTTTCATGAGGGATGTCACTTTTTTTATATATTTTTCAAATAGCATACCTGTTTGTTATAATGGTAAAATAATTCTTAACAGAGCAGGCTTTTAAAGTAATGATTGCACATATGAACCTGATCCATACAATAAATCAATTCAATCCCCAATATATATAACATATACATTATCAGTTATGTTTCTTTTTAAGAGGGGTTTTTTTTTTCATCTCCACGGAAACGCTATAAATCTATTCAAAAACATTCTAATTAAGGTAAATTGTATCAACAATCAATAGAAACTAACTCATATACAAAAATATAATTTTAAATAATTATCATTATTAGTTTAGCTCATAATATATACAATTTTAAATAAATCATATCAAAAACAATCAAAACTAAAAATATTATTATTAAAACAATTGGACTTGTTCACCGCATGGAACAATCCACCAAAAAGAGTGGGAGTTGCTATTGTAATTCGTTAGGAATTTTTTTTAGAAATATAAAAAAGAAAAAAAAATTTAAAAAAAAACTGAAAAAGAATGATTTTTTTTAATAAAAAATTCACACAAATAACGAGTCGAGCTAGCCTTCCACCAAATTAAAAGGAATGCGTGTATATTGGATTAGACAATTTCAAACATCTCAAGTGTGTCTACAAATGAGTCTCATGGTCTCTACAAAATCTTTAATCTCTGATATAAAAAGTTGCAACAGTCAAGACAGGTTATTGTGGTTGCCTAGCAATCAACACCGCTTCTCGTAGTCATTATTAACACAGAGAAAGAGAGTTATCACAGACAACGAGCAATCAACACCTGATAAACTTGATGGCAGATATCACACAAAGCATGAGTTAATTCCTAAGCAAAGTAAGTCTAGAACAGTTCCAACATGTGAATGCACATGATGGCCTGAAGAAACAAATGAACAGCGATACAAAGCACCGATGACAAGAAATGTACCAAGAGGCACTCATGGTTCCTCAGGCAAACAGCAAAAGAAGTAAATCTTTGTGACTAGTTCTCCTGCATCTGTCCACCAAATGACAAGTTGCTTAACTATTTGAGTGACAGAACAAATGGCAAAACACATTTGTATACTTTACGCACAAGGAACTCTACACATTGACAATAAAGATACAAGGATCGATTGATTCAGAAACACGAATGGTTTGAGCTCAACGTTAGTAGTAGGCTTATACACAAAAGAAAACGGTTCACACCAATAAGAAAAGATCCACTGGGGAATATATAGCAACCGCCAGCAGCAGCAGTTAATCAAGGCAACCGATAGATACAGATTCCTGCAGCTACAAGAATCTTCCACTCGACAGCTACAGTCAATCTACACAAGCACAATATAGAACAATCGAATCCAGATAAAAAAAATCTTAGCAAGTAAGAAAATTGAAAGAGACATTGCATTAAACCTTCATAGCTTGTTGCAGCCATGGGAAACAAGGCATGTTTGTTCCAAATTATGATTGAGGCACATCTCTGATCCATGCCATAAGTCTAAAGTTGTTGAAGCTGTGCTTCATCGTGTCAGACAATCAAAAGGCCTACAAGTCAACAATCAAACGGCCTACAAGTCAAACCTAATGAGCAAAAGGTCGGCACATGTTAGAAGCACAAATTGCTTCCGTAGCAGTGTGGGAAGTAAAACAATCCTTGGCCCCTGGCAAAGATGGTGCTGCATCACATCCAAATGTCGCTGGAAATCTACTTCTTCCGAAAACATCAGCATATTTTAATTGAAACCAGAAATGGCAAGATCATGACTGCTAACACCACTTTTAAGTGCTAAAAAGATTAAAAACAAATAAGTTGTTATAATTAGAACATGTTCAAATCATAGGGTCAATGACATTAAACAAACATCTAACATAAGTCTTACCAACTCACAGGCCTAAAAATGCATCTTAGTAAACATGATATAGTGCATACTGGAACCCTCTTCTAGCTTCCGTTATGCTGGGACAGCAAAATGACACCATGGTCATCAACCGAACATCATTCAATCATCAAGTGGACTCAACAGCACCATCAACATCACCATCACCATCAAAACACCATCAAGATTGACGAACAAGGACCACCGGGCACAACATCATCAGCAAGGAAATATCCTTCTGATTTCATCTCGTCACAGCCCACATCAGCACTTTCACGAACAGATAACTAGAAAATGCACAATGCAGTCTATCATAAGTTGCAACGATTATCAGAGAACCAGTCCAGAATAAAAGCAAAGAAAAAGGATAGTATCGTGTTACATAACAAACAAAATCACTCCAGAACAAAAACTGTAAGTCCAAAACTAGTTTTACACCACTACCAAGACATTTTAGAAGCTAGTATTAAGTCTAGGAAAGCACAAAACATTCAACCTTAACAGGAGCCCAGTAAACCAAAATAGGAACTGCGATAAGCATCCTTCCAGGCATAAGTTGCACATCAATCCTGTAAGATAACATTTTAAATTAACCATATAATTGTACGAAAGATCATTATGCATTCAGCAAAAGAAAGTGAACAAACATGCAACAAATAACAACCTCATTTGGGCTACGAGGAGATGGACTCCTGGAATTTGCACCACGATCTTGGGGTGAAACGCTTCTTGAAGGTGGGGAACGTACAGGATGGCTACCTTTCTTGGGGCTTGAGGGAGGATTCCGATGGGGTGTCAGGCTCCTTTCAGGACTAGGACTATGCTTAATTGGTGAAGCACTACAATTTAAAGATAGGTTACTTGAAGCTGCACGATACATCAATAACAGGTACGTACATAATGTTATCTGTCATATGAGACACACCTACTCCTTCGATCATCTCTGCCACGGCCTCCATAATAATCAAGACTACCACTGCGGCTTCGACTTCGACTTCGGCTTCTGCTTCGGCGGCGGTGATCTCTTTCCCGATCATGGTATCTGTCACTTTCATATCTCCCTCTGCTTCGACTACGGCTTTGCCTCCTATAATCCTTCTCGCGATAATCATCTCTATGCCTGATACAATTTCATACATGACATTAATCAAGGCTCATCTGGATGCTAAGATCAAGAATGGAGAGCTTGGCAAGTTGAGTTGGCCACTCCACCAAATCACATGATTTTAAAAGCTAGGTCTAAAAGAAAAATCTAACTCGGGCATAAAAAAAGAGCCTGAAATGGTCAGAGTTAAACGATATGTTGAGTCATAGAAAGTGGGCTAACATGACTGAGTCATGATCAAGAAAGGGCCATGGCCTGTAGGTTGCTTTAAGAAGAAAACAGGAAACTCATACATATTTGTGGGTTGTCATACCTTTTAGATGCTGCTGACAATAGAACAACAGAAGGCAAATTTTGGAGGGCTTATCACTCCCTTTTCTGTTCTGTAATTACCATGATATATACAGAGAAGGTATAAAAACAAAGCACGAAGAGAAACAATACGGAGAGGAACCATCCACCAGCTTAAGCTGAGGTTAGTAGCTTTCTCTTCCCTTGTCCCTCAACTTCCTTTTTGTCGCTCTTTCTTGTCTCCCCTTGTTTTTTCTTCCTTGTTTTCTGCAGGGACCATCCATGCAGAAGAGTTGCTGTGTTTTTCTATTTACTTTTTTTATTTTTATGTTTTGTCATGCTCTGAAAGTTAAATCAGATATATACACCATGTTGACTCATGTTGTTTCACTGTATTTTTTTAGTATTTGATGATTTTTTTTGTTTCATAGCGGGCTTCTTATTTGACTACAGGTATAATCATTGACCACCAGATTTTAGTTCAATTTGTTGCTTTTGTAACTTGAACTAACCGAGGCTAAATCTGCAGTATTGATTTTATGAGATGTACATATACAGTTTTGGCAGGTTTCTTTAGAAAAAGTGTTGACTCAGCTGACACAACATTGGAAAAGATGGCATATACATTAATATCATTAGAAGGTGAGAATGGTGTGAACATACTACATAGTAAACAAGTTATAGAACTTAAAACCGGACTGGCTCATTAATCAGTACTCACAATTCTAATAGTTCAAAATTCAATATATCATCTCTTGCTAGATCCAGACACCCTAAAATGTTGGAACCAAGCACATCATAGGCCTCAGATTATTCCTTCTGATTCTTGTTTATCAATCATTAAACTTCAAGACACCAATTATTATACAGAATCAGGTGGAATGTAATGACCATATATCATCAAGGCTGAATGGGTCATGATTAACCTGGTCCTTAATACTACATGCTTTTAACCAGGTCTATTATAAATTGTTTATCATATAATTACACATGTAGTTTCAGAATGACCATTGGAAAAACAGGAGTTCCCTAAGCTTGAAATAAGTTTCTGCTGATTATTCGTTTTTCCTTCCATGTGGATTGAAGAGCCTATTAGTCATAGGTATTAACCACATACAAGAGATGCACCTACATATTAATCAATATTCTATGACACCCAAATATTTGCATTCAACTAGAAGCACTTACACAACATAATGAGTATCATAGTAGGCTTATTAAACACTAATTCATATAGATAATATTGCAAGTCCATCATTATCATGTCATGGCAACACCGGTTATGCATGATGCCATCTCCTAGGTACTTGATGATAAATCTACTTAAAACTTCAACAAAAGTGTCACCTTTTCCATTCTTGTACAGATCAAAGTTATTGTTCAAAAAGGAAGAAGCCACACAAACATAGACAAACTATCAAGGAGATCTCAGAAAAGCCATTTTAGTTCTTCATGATGCCTTACCTATTCCGAGGGCTGCGACTTCTTGACCTTCCCCTTGTCTTTGCGATTGCTTCCACAATTCTTCCTTTCTGACTGCAGTAAAAGACAAACAACATGACATGCAACAATGAAAAGTATCATATGATGAGTAGAAACTGAACATATCATAACATATACAAAAGATCAGTTGCATGTATAGAAATTTATATTGCACTCCAAAAGGTGATGTGATAGACAAGATCAGCAAAACCATAATAAGTTTGTAATAAATCCAACAAAATGTGGAGCAACAAAGCACACACCAGTAACATCATCACTTATATTAATGTGGGGATCATGTCAGTCATCTAGATAATATTATCTTGGTTAATGAATTCAACAATATTTTCAACTCAACCAGCTAGCTTAGACTATGGCCAGCAGTGAGCTAGTTTGGGCCTAAGAAATTAATGTTTTCAGATAGCACAATCTGACTAGCTGAATTGGTGTGGCACAATGGATGGTCAAATGCATACAACTGGCTGATTGGGATATCAAGGCCATTTCCAGCTGTAACAACGTATTGCAACAGTAGCTTCAGGCTTAATAACAAGAGTCTTTAACAAAACTTCTGTCAACATGCAAACAATACCAAGACATGGCAATCAACATCCAAGTCTGGATAGCCAACAAGGTATAACCTGCCACTGTGGTTACTAATACTGCATTGACAAGAAAGAGGTTCCACATCTCATAACCAGGTCTATTTAAAAAACATATAACTGTTATAGTAAACTAATTCAAACTGTCCTGAGAATTCAAACAATTTAGATTAAGTTTAACATGTTATGATCTTAATGACATTAAGAGGAAAGGGGTGAATTAGTACAATAATGTTTTTAATCGATTTTAAAACTCGATCAATAAATCAACACGTTTCAGAAACTTGATTAATCAAGTTAAAGTTACAAGTAAATATAATACAAGTAAAGGACAAGTAAAAAGAGACACACCAATTTATAGTGGTTCAATCCAAAGTCTGCCGTTTCGATGTGTACCGCCCGGTACGAGCGGTACGTACCGGTCCGACAGGTTACCGGTACACGGACCGCCTGGTACCGAGCGGTACGACCGGTACAGTGCTACAGTGCATTGTAGACTGCAGCAGTGCACTGCAGCAGTGCAAACAGTGTACTATAGCACTGTAGCACTGCTACAGTATTCGGTACACCCATACCGTACCGTACCGAGCCCAGGTCGAAACTCCGGTACGGTACGATATTACGGACCTTACTTCAATCTTCCCGACTTACGTCCACTCTTGATTCATTTTCTCTCAAGACCATCGGCTTTCAGTATCGATCTTGTTTCCAATGGACGAAGATCAACGACCCTTATTACAACTTTCTCCTTTTTCAAGCTGAGGAGATAACTTTCACGCTCTCTTTTTACATAAGATTTCTCACCTCCTATAACTTCAAATTATAACTAACTCACGAGAAAGAGGAGAATCAAACTATGTTTAAAAAGAGAATTTACAACACTTTTTTTTTCTCAGAAATAGATGCTCCATCAAACAAGCTTGAGTGGGGTATTTATAAGCCCCAAAAGGCTTCAAAAATAGGGCAAAAAATTCAAATCCCTAAAATTTCGAAACACGGATGATACTACCACCGACATTGGATAGAACTACCACCGCAACTAGGTGGCTCCGACGGTACTACCACCGACCTAAACGATACTACCATCGACCTAGACGATACTACCGTCGATATAAGCGATACCACTACTTAAAACACTGACAAAACACAAACAATGCTTTTCGACTGACTCAAGCAGTACTATCGCCTGAGCCTGACAATACCATCACCCAGGTCTAGTTTAGGCCACCGATTTAACCTTCTAACAGGCACAATTCGGCCCTGACTCATGCCCAATGGCTTCCTTAACAAGTTAAGATGATTTCGACCCAATACCAACTAAAATTAACCCATAATGACATCAATCAAGACTTTGATAAATCAACCATGCATACAGCACATTTAAGAAACTTTCGACACATTGTACGCACTTTCGACATGTCGTCCGAACCTCCGACACATCACTCTTTCCTTCAACATATCGCCCATCTCACTGATATGTCAACTTTTTCATGGCATCCAATCTTCCGACGTAATATTTGATCCTTCTGGCACAATGCCCAAACCTATAGCATGTAGTCTGATCTCCGACACTTCCTTAACCGATATTAAACATATAATATCTTTGATTTCTTAATGATGATATCCTGAATTCTCCACAATCATATTCTATTTCAATATTTTGGTATTCTCTTTTCTAATCATATTATATATATATATATGAAAGTATATATATCACAAATTTAGCATTCTACTATCTCATTTTAAGTGAAACCTATGTGCAGAGTCATAGAATAGAACAAATGTTTATTGTAAGAACATTTTCTTATTTCATTTAAAACATCAATTTATACAAGTTGCACTTTGGGCTCAAGCTATTCAAGTCAGTGCTCTCTTTTCAATATCCACCTTAATAATAGCCACCATGATCTATAAGTCACATTCTTTGTAATAATGTTCTTTTTCTTAAAGCACCAACAAACCCAGAAAGCATAACTGTGGCAACTATACTCAAATTAGGTTTTCATGGTGCAAGATAATGAATCACCTAAGAGAACCAAAAGCATATTCAAGCAACCATCCTAGAAGGCTTAACATATACATTGTTCAATACTCTACAACCGAACGGGCCTCAAGGCTTCCCAAACTCTACTCAACTGGCTCCTTAGTCAAAACACTTTCTAAAATTAAGTAACGTAGGAGAAAGGTTATAGCTTGAGTGCATAAACTCATCTCCTATGGTAGGCCACAGAAAAGCAGTGCTAAAGAGACTCAGGTTGAAGTCCTTTGGATATCATGTAGTCATTTAAATCAGAAACAATCAGAAAAAAATCTTCATTGTAGTTTAAACTTTAAAGGTCTTGTGTCAATGGGATCAAATAATGAAATAACATAAAAAGTACAGAATAGTTTTGAACATAGTTCCTCGAAAGTACACAATAAAAAAATCCGAAGTTCTAAGCACTTCTAATCCAATTGAATCACTGTCACTGTTCTTTCGTATAGCATTGTGTATATTCTCAAACCACTCAAGATAGTTATGTACCAATTAACCAGACATGCATTAGTAAGTATGCTATTATTACAACCAAAGAAGAAAGAAAAGCATAAGGAAAAAAGAAAACAAAGATTAAGATCAAAATATATGATGCATCCCACTCCAACAAATCTGTAATTAGGTTAGATAACTCAAACAAAAGACAACCTACCTCAGTACCAAAATCAGATCTATAATTTTCGGATTAATAGGTCAGAAGACAACCAAATTTAAGAAAAAGGCCTCTCTTTTACAGAGTTGGAGCTTTAAAGATAATAAATAGAATATAATAAGATGGTAAATAGTGAAAAAGAAGCAATCACGGCATTCAAAGGGTTCCAACCATCTAATTTGATTTATCTTTCCTTTTTTTGTACAATGTAAGTGGCAAAGACGGAATTCAAAGAAACTAAGCTAGCTAACACCATCTAATTTGATTTATCACGACAAATGCAGAATAACTTACATGCGCTCAGCGTTGGGTCCATATTTTGCAAACTGAACCATAATATTTCGTCCATCCACGTTCCTCCCTAAAAGATAAAAAAAGATAAAAGCAGAAATCAAAAGAAGTTTCAGAATTGACATATTAAAGAAACAAACCTTAATTTACATCATCATCAAGCACACTTTATAAGAAAAAGGAAAGAAAGAAATTAACTAGGAGAAACTTGCCGTCAAGCCTATCAACAGCCTTCTGTGCCTCATCCGCATACTTATACCTCACGAAAGCGAACCCCCGCGACTCCCCAGTCCTTTAAATCCTCAATAAACAAAATGATCAACGATTGGAAAAAGACTCGCAAATCCCACAAAGGATAAACAACGCTCACCTCCGGTCCCTCGGAATGAAAACGTCAACCACTTTCCCGTACCGATCAAAGAGTGGGAAGAGATCATCCGCCGTGGTTCCTAGCGATCCAAGAATGGACACGTCAGTAGTAGATATAGATCAAGAGCAGAGAGATGGAGAGGGAGTTAAATGGGAGGTGCTTACGGAAGCTGATGTTGAGAACGAGAAGGGAGTAGGTGTCCTTGATGTCCGGCGGTCCCGATCTCCCGAAGTGCGACATGGCCGTCGACGACGAGAGAAAGATCTGGACTCTAGGGATAGGGTTTCCAAGGGGAGAAGTCGAGCCGGCTCTCGAAAGTGGGGGAAAGGATATAAAGGGGATAAAAGTGGCGGACAATTTATAGCGCACTACAAACGGGACAAAATAAAAAACGCGGGTCCGGTTCTCGCATTGTTCATCCGAACCCGACAGTCGACCCGAGCCAATACTATGTACAATACTTCCAAATACGTGTATTTTTAATCAAAAAAATTATATATTATTTAATAAACTAAAAATAATCATATCCCAATGTCTCACCGCCGATTCACCCAATCGGGGACTATCCCGAGCAATCACATAGGCAGAAGAATTCTGGCCCTTATTTTATGATAGTTTACAAGAGTATGATCCTCCGACCCCGTAGAAAGTACGAGTTACTCATCATAATATGAAATCACCGATGAATATAATTTAGTAGATCATATATTTAATATATTTCTTATAATATTTTATATATATTTTTTTTGATACATATATCGATGAACGTAATGAATGATTATGATTAATTATATATCTTTACCGAGCATAAATAAAGCGATTTTTTTTTAAGATTAATGGGCCATTATAGGTGATGATCAGATAGTTCCTCAATCCACTATTAGGATAAATATATCCCATGAAGTATGCTTCTCTATTCGCTATGATATACATCTTTGTTATTTAACTATTATGAATATCATTAAGATGTGTTGCATGTAACTAATACATGATTTTACTTATTATATAAGAATTATCATTATATTTTTGATACATGAGTTTAATAATAAATCGATATGTTATCATTTTATATTAAATTATTGAGATATATTATAATTTTTAAAATTATTTTTATGATTTTTCAAAGGTTCTTACTAACTTGTATATTTACTGATGTGTTTTTATCTTATATTTATTTTTAGAATAATTTACTATTTTATAGCATAAGGCTTACATAGAAGAAACTTTTTCGTCACTTATGATAAAAAAATATTTATTATTATAAAAATAAGGATTTATATTTAAAATAAAAAATCATATAAATATTATAAATATTTAAAATAAAATAATTTATTAAAAAAACTAATTTGTAACCGTTTAATGAAAGAAAAAAATCTCATATAAAGCAAAAGCGCATCGAAAAATATATGTCACGAGTATTTTGGGGGACCCCCTTTTATATATGTTTAGGCTCATTCTTAAGTATCCTGGACAAATTATTTAGATTATTATATCATCACAATCTATTTATTACTAAAAATTATATCAATTTTTATAATTATAAAATCATAATAAATCACTTCATTTTTAGTAATGTTGTCTACTAACAAGAGAGATGATACTATATATAATAAGTTATATGATTAAGGTTTATTTTTGCCCACGTGGTTATAATCATATATCTCTTAAGTATTTATGATTTACTTGTATTTAAAATAATCTTTACATTTGAGAAACATAGTATATAAGTTCTTCTCGTCAAGTCTGAGTTAATATACGTTAGAATTTACTTACGTGACATACCGACTCACAATAAATCATTAATATAATTACACGTGTAATTTAAATTTAAAAAAGGGCTAAGGTTTATTTTAGCCCTTGTGGTTTTGGTCATAGATCTCTTAAGCTCTTATGATTTACTTGTGTCTAAAATAACTCATACATTTTTAAATACATAACATATAAGCTTCTCCCGTCAAATCTGAGTTAACAGACATTAATGTCTGCTTATGTGATATGCTGATTTATAATAAACCATTAATATACTGATACGTGTAATTTAAGTTTAAAAAAAATAAGACTATTATCAATGGCGAGATGAGGCGTCGTCATAAAAGCAACCACTAGCAGCAGTACCGAGTCACTACTGTCTAGCAGGGCATCGTATGCATATAACCTCTCTCGCGCTAACGACGAGCTCAGGAGCGTCCAATCTTGTCTGAAGTGGATGTGCGTCGATCGATTCAACGCTAGGCATGCAGTGGTCTCCTGGTTCCTCTTCCTTCTCTTGAGCATATTTGTCCTCATTGCCTCTTATTTTATCCTCTCTTACGCCCCTACCTACCGCACCTATGACATGGTGATCCAACATTCTCTCACCTTCGCCTCCGACCTCTCATACTTTTACATTTTTTGCAAGGGAGGCTTACAAAGTATGGTGATACTCGTCCAGATCGGAGCGAGTGTCGTTCGCGATGGTGGGTAGTGCCATGGTAAGCGATGTGGTGGCATGTGCCTTAGAGCTAGTGAGCTGGATTTATTGGATGTCACTCGCCAACTCTAGAGCTCATGCCACAATGTCGCCCACCACTACGTTGCCCACCACTGCGCTCTGATCCTAATGAGTACTACCGTACGTTGTAAGCCACATCCCCTACGAAGCACGATATCACGAAGACAGAGAACAAGCGAAAAGAAGCGGTAGAGGTTGTAACGACAAACGAAAGCGAAGAAGTAGCGGTAGGAGAGGCCGAAGGCAAATGTGAGGGAGAGCTAGACCATCATGTCGTAAGCACGACGAGTGAGGGGCGTAAGGGAGGACGAAGTGGGAAGCAGTGGGGATGAAGATGCCCGGGAGGAGGAAGAGGAACAAAGAGACCTCTACGTGCCTAGTATTAGATTGGTCGACGCACATCCACCTGAGATAGGACTAGAAGTTATTGAGCTCATCGTTAGTGTGGGAGAGGCTGAGCGTGTATGATGCTCTGATAAGCAACAATGACTCGGTGCTACTTTGGGCGGTCACTTCCATAACGATGCCTTCCTCTGTCATTGATGGATATCTTAGTTTTTTTTTAAACTTAAATTACATGTGTTACTATATTAATGATTTATTGTGAGTCAGTATACCATGTAAGCAGAGTCTAATGTCTGTTAACTTAAACTCGATAGGAAGGACTTATATGTTATGTTTAAAAAATTATAAAAGTTATTTTAGACATGAGTAAATCATAAGGATTTAAGAGGTCAATGACATAAGTAGATTTTTATATATGTTAATTCAGACTTGATGATAGAGACTTATATGTTATATTTTTAAAAATATAAGGATTAGTTTAGATATGAATAAACTATAAGGACTTAAGAGGTAGAGGATCAAGATGACACGATTAAGAGCTTATATAAGAATGGGGGAGGGGTGGGGAAGGAGGAGGGGGGAGGAGAAGAGGAAGACGAGGAAGCGGAGGATGGCGTCGATGAGGAAGGGGAGAACCAGGTGGTGCCGTGGTCGATGACGCCGCCACCGGTGGCGAGCTCATTGAGCAGTCGGGGGGTGACTCCTCCTTTTCTTCCTCAACACCCAAACAAAACTCAAGAAAACAAAAAGCAAGCAGCCATCTTTATAGAGAAGAGCGGAGCCAAGCCACGCAACATGCTCCTTCCCCACCTCATCACCTCCCTCCATCTCTCCACCGCGGCGGCACCCGGCGCCTACGAGGTGCTGCGCTCCCACGGCCTCCCCATCGGCCTGCTGCCCAAGGGGGTGAGGGAGTTCGAGGTGGACGGCGGCGCCCGATTCCGGGCCCGGCTCGACGCGCCCCCTGCACCACCAAGTTCGAGAGCGAGGTTCGCTACAATGCCACCCTCGCCGGCACCATCTCCCCGGGCCAGATCGCCGCCCTCTCCGGCGTCTCCGCCCAGGACCTCTTCCTCTGGTTCCCCGTCCTCGCCATCGGCCTCGACGACAACGCGTCCGGCATCATCCACTTTGACGTTGGCGTCGTCAATAAGCGCCTCCCCCTCTCCCTCTTCGAGTTCCCTCCCGACTGCACCCCCTCTCCTCTTCCCCTCAGGTGCGCTTTCGTCTGTGCCTTCATCATCAACGGCAATTCCTGTGCAAATGACCAACTTGAGTCTATTGGGCAAACTCCAGTACAAACTCGATCAAGATGTTGATAGAAAGGCTGCTACTTGAGATGGAAGATTGCCATCAGATCTACTGTCTTCCTGAGTCAATGTAAGATGGATCGGAGTAAGGAACTCGATCAACGCGCCGCCACACCGCTCGCAGGAGGAGATGGCCGGGCCCGGCCTGGCGTGAGGAAACGGGAGAGAAGGTGAAATGACCATTCTGCCGATCAGTTTTGGGCCATTCGGCACGTGATATCACGTGCAGCGTCTTTCGTCAGTTCAACATACGCGCTGTTATCAGGTTCAACGACAGAAATAATCTATAATTAGCCCGACTTATGGGGGAGACTTGAATACGTGCACTCGATTACACGTATCGTGTTGGTCGCGGTAGCGACTCGATGGTATCCTAACGTCCATGGTTTTCATATGCTAAGAATGCGGGGGGGTCTCTTCCGTTGATGAGTACTCACTAACACGCTTCTTCCCACGTAGTTTTCATACGCTAAAAGTATGGGGTCCCACACTTTTTCCCAAAGTGTACAGATGGGAATTACTCACGCAAAAACTCCTTGCCCTTCGTTCTTATAATCGATCGGAGGAGGAGGGGAATCGTCGATCATCCCAAATGGCAGACGGCGGCGACTGCAAGGCGCAGAACGGAACCTTCATGGAAACACTAAACGACGCCGCCGCCTTCTTCCTGCCATCCAAACTCCTCCACTCCCTCAGCGACGTCCTGCCCTTCCTCCAATATCCCGGCGGTGGCCAGCTCCTCCGCCTCCTCCGCCGTTTCCTCCTCTCTGCCTTCCACGTCCTCCTCTATCTCCTCTCCTTCCTCCTCTTCCACCTTCCATCTCCTCCTCATCCCCCTCCGCGTCATCCTCTCGCCGCCTCCGGTTTCGCCGTCGCCCCTCTGGCCGATGGCTCTCGCGCTGGGCGCGGCCTCTCGCGCGTGCTCTTCGCCGTCGCGCACGTCCCCGTCGCCTCCCGCAAGTACGACTTCGTCCGCTCCCTCGCCGAGCGCATCCTCGACGACAACCTCCGCGCAACCGGCGGCGCGGACCTCCAGACCCTCAACCGCACCGCCCTCTCCGCCGCGTTCGCGAGGACGCTCCACGGCCTCGAGGAGGCCTTGGCCGCAGAGGCGGCGTCGGCGAACGGGGTCCGGTCGGGGGGAAGAATCATGGGGGTGTTGAAATCGAGGGTGAGAGCGTGGGCGGCGGGGAGGGCCGTTCCGCCAGCGGCAGAGGAAGGGGCGGGCGGATCGGCTGAGAAACTGGCGGCGGAGGCGATGTGGCTGGGGCAGAAGATGGCGGAGAACGGGGCGGCCGCGGAGGCAGTTGCCATGTGGGGGACGGCGTCGAGGCTCGCGGGTCTCGCCGTCATCGCCGAGCCTCGGCTGCAGGTGGCCATCGTCCGGGTGTGTGGTGAGAATTCTCTCCTGTCTTCTCGTTTGTCTTCTTCTGTTCCGGCAATACTGCTACTCTTTTGGCACTTGCTCTGCCTTGCGATTGGTAGTAGCTACGGAGCCCACCAAGGATCCGCCTGTGGGACCAATGCTGCTTCCAATGACGGGCAGGTGAGTGCACAAGTAGTTTTGAATATGATTTCGTTGATCACGACGGTGTTCTCGAGCCTAATTAAGTTGCTTGTGATGTAGCCAACGCTGCATATGGTGTCCGCCATGAAAGGGCTAAGGGACAACGACTGCTGCAGTCCAAACGATTGGATGTCCTTCCATTGATTTGGCTTCATACGGACAAAAGCTACATTTTTGTTGTCCTTTTAGCAGTCAATAAAAATGCTAGATATTTGTTTCATATGAATACAAATATACTGGTCTTTATCAACATTTTATTGAATTAAATTAGACTCACAGCCGACCCAGCAGTCCCTGGAATGGAAATAGCTGCTTCTCTTTGCACTTTAGATATTATTTGAATTTGAGATGTAATCTTTCTTGTTTCCATCCCACTTTTTGGTTGATACCTTGATTAGGAATCAGAAAGTAGTGGCAGATAGATATACTTATAGATGCTTTCTTTTTCTCCTAGCAACATCTTGGTCAAAGTCTGCAAACCTGCATAGGTTTTTGTTTCCTTTGGGTCATTTCTTACAATAACACCGATAATAAATTGTAATTTTTTTCAACTATTTAGAGTTGGTTATATGAATTGTCAAAGCAAGATTAACTAGACTTCTTTTTATTATTTATTTTCTATCTTCATACAACTATTCTTCAGCTCACTTTCCCCAACTCAACAATTGGCACATCATTTGCAGTTTCGCCGTTGCGATAAAATAAGTAAAGCCTTTTGATAGTGAATTGATGTATATACTAGACCTTTTGCTAATAGGACATTATATTGCAGCATTCATGTTCATTCATGCCAACTCCAAGCAACTGGAAGAAGAGTGTGGAGCGGAAAAGGGAGAAACAAGTTTAGCAAGCCATCAAATATCAATGTTGAAGTCATGGCTGCCATTGCTTTGTTGTGCATGCAGTGGTGTAGACGCCCCGATACTAAGCAGTAAGGAGAGAGCAGAGATGGTGAGTTTGCTCGGAGGTATGATTGAGAAGTTTAATTGGGACCAGCAAGAGGAGGTATTGTCGCTCTGGCTTTATCACTTCACTAATTGTCCTGATTCTGACTGGCCTAATCTGGAATCCTGCTACATACGTTGGTACTTAGAATCTCAAGATCTCTTTCTGAAATGACATATAGTTTGCCTGTGTCAAATCGAATAATAATAGGTATATGTTTGCTGCTTGCTGGTGCTTCTACGGAGGAGCCAAATCCAATTACCACTATACGGTTACAGTCAGTCATCTGGTATATCGGTATACAATTTAATGTACTATGATGGAAAATAGATGTAAACCAAGTAAATTGGGTATACTTTGATGTATAAATGAAATAAAGAAAAGTTTTTCATAATTACTTTATTGAGTGTTGATTACTTCTGCAAGTAGCTTACCTCAAGGCTCGGGTCACTTCTGCTGGGGCTATCATGATTGTTGAATTAGCAAGATTTCACATGTTGTTATAAGAAAATCATGTTGTATAGTGGTTTCTTTCTCAAAGAAGGAATTAGATTATGAACTTTGATGCGAGGTTTAAAATCTCGATTTGAAGCATGGCATCAGTATACCGGACAGTATTCTGACCCGTACCACCCGGTATGAAGTAGTTGTATCGATGGCTTTGTGATTCTTGAATCATATTTAAAGCAGAATTCAGTTTTAGCTTACTTAACAAATGCTGTTTTCATTAAGGTGGGTTTCACATGTTTGCTGTTTTAGAATAGAATCAAGTTATAGAATGCATGTTGCGGAGACCACATCAAAGAATATTAGCCTTACTCAAACTGTAGAGCTTCTTCAATATTTCTCCCAACTGAAACCTGCTAGTCAGCTAATCTTCTTTGATCTGATCTCTGCAACACAGATGTAATGTAACCAGCAAGCTTGCATAGTTTTCTTGTTACAGAGCATGTGAGGCCAAGAAGAAAACACAAGTATGTAGAACTCCTTTCTTGCTTTAGTTTTTAGCTTCTCTCTTATTGCTAGCCATCACATGAAAAAAAAAAATGGTAACTCTCCTTTTAAACCAAACTATTTTTGTGACATTTGATAGTTTAATTATTAAACGCATGTCTTTTTAGATGCAACTGTGATTTGATAAGTAGAAAAGAAAAACCTGTTGTAATTCACATGCTGCTTGCAGACACACAACAAAGATCATGGCACAATAGTGGGTTGACAGGCAGATGAGAATCTACCATAGCAGTTGTGATGGTACATCAAAACCTAACATTCTCCCCTCACAATCCTTTTCTAGGGTGGGCATCAAATTACTCCACTAGATGGGGCCATCTCATGGCCATGTCTCCTCTAACCAAGGAACATCCATGTGAGGCTTCAGAAGTAGCAATCCACAAAAAGCTGACCAAGTTAGCTAGATTTGCCATTATGGTGTTCTACACTCTTTAATAACGACAAATTATATTTTCTAACAGGATTAGGAAGATTTTTGGATTTATCCATGAGTTTGAAAAGCATTTAGGATAGGTAATTTAAATATATATATATATTTTGTTATATTTATCAAGGGGCATAAAGTCTAAATGCTTAGGCACAGTGATAATTACAAAGTCACCACATATTATATTAGATTATAACATTTATCTAGTTTGATCTTAAGGGTTCAAGTGGCCCATAAAGGACCAATAAATATGGATATAACATTGATCAAGCAGGCATAGAACGAATATTTGTTTAAAGCCAAAGATATAGTTCATATTTGTTGACAGACATCATTTAGCATATGACAATAGAAATAAAATAGGTAAGAATGAGAATAAGGATGTATACAACAACACAAAGATTGTTCCTTTGTTTTGCGACCTAAAATATCAAGGTTAAATTTAGTCTCATGCATCTAACTTATCATTGCATCAAAGAATAGTAATTGCTTCATTCGTGCGAATGAATGACTTGTAATATTTTAGTTTTCTTTCTTTCTTATAGAGGAACCAGTCATGGCTTTAAGCTTCAATTTCTCGGTTATTTATATGAACATTCCTATTTCGTGTGCTTAGCCTTTTGAATCTAAATATATGTCTCAACCCATCCATAATACATATTTGATTAGATTATGCAATCATTACTTGCATGAGTCATGCACTTTTTCTTGTTTTTTACTTCAAATTTTATGTTCCAACACGAGTGTGGAGTACAACCAAGTTGATCTAGCTCATGTATAGTTCTTGATTGCTTCATTTGATTTAGTATGAATGCTATGTGGATACAGGCTGTTGCTTTCACAAAATGATTAAGTCTATATCTCTGTATCATGCTATGGCTGGTTGTTGCACTCCACAAATGATAGTTAATGATGAAAGAAGCATAACATTATCCTTTCATGATGACAACTACCCATTCACATGATGTCAGTCCTGAACTCAAATATGCGTAACACTCATGTGGATCCTCTTTACTTTAGCATGCTAATAATTAGTGTGTTCAAATATTATTCCAAATAACATTTTTGATATGATTTAATCATCTTTTCATCAACTAGTGTTGTAAAATAAATATTAATTAGCAATGAATTGAACTTTTCTGTTGAACTTAATAACTTTGTTGAGGCATTTGATATCATATTCTTTAGGAAATATATGCATATTAGATTGGACAATTGATTAAACGTGCATGAAAATACTTGCTCTCCTTAAGAAATAAATGAAGAAACAAGTATGAGTTAGTGAATGAAATATAGCAGCATAAAGGACCATTGCCTTAGGTTAAGAGAGAGAGAGAGAGAGAGAGAGAGAGAGAGAGAGAGAGAGAGAGAGCACATCAGGTGATACCTTTGCAGCTGACAGCAAAGCCTTTCCCCAGATTAATGACAGAAAGCCACAGGAAAGGAGGAGATCCACATGTCAACCAAGAACTACATAGCCATCAGTTGACAATTGAGCGGCCAAAGCTATCCTAATCCTTCCCTGCTGGCAAAGTCGTGTTCTTTTGTGTGGATAATGGATGGCTGAAAGCCTTCATGTCCTCGTCACACTGCACAAGGAAAGGAAAAAAGATGACGAGAGATGGTGTGAATCATTTGATCTGATCTGGTGTGGTGGGGTTGACAACTTGCAGACTATAAACAATGCATCTATCTCACCACCAATCCTCCCTCTCTTTTAGGGTCTTAACAGTGGAGCTCATTTTCATATGGTCGTCTGCCTATGAATATTTCTTGGTCTTATTCTTGTTATTTTTTTGATCTCAGAAAATCTAGGATAGATTTAGTCTTCGCATGCTGGTCGTAGACCAAATCAACCACGCATCCTCGATAGATAGATAGTTCACGGATGCCAACAACTACAAATGCTTGCTTACTAAGTAAACTGTTGTTAAGTTGTCTCGACAGGAGGTAATGTAGCGTGTCTTTTGGGCTCTCCGAAAAGGCAAAGCCACACGGTTCATCTAAAGCAGACGTTCCAACTTAGGAACGACACTCAAACAAGACACGAAGAAAAAGAAGTGGTGGTCATGCTTACTCCATATAAAAGTCAATAATATCGGTTTTTATTTATGATATAATATAATATCTTTAGCATAAATATTTTTTTTATTTTTTTAAAAATGAAAATTAATAATTATTATTTGTTAATTATTTAAAATATATTTCTTGATATAACCTTTTTTTTAATCGTTATTGGCATGTTGAAATTGATTTTACCTAAGTTGATTTTTTTATTATTGTATGTTTTTGCAAAGTTTCTTGAGAGGATACAGAACTAGTCCAAGTAGATCTGATAAACTGTCAACATGTTTACTAGATAAGTTAGTTGAAATATTTCAAATATATATTGAATGAGATTTAGGATTTAGGTTTTGAATCCTCAATTTTTAATAAAAAGATATAGTATATCACTATAAGATTAATATATATATATATATATATATATATATATATTATTTCTTAGATGATAAAATGGTTTTGGTTTGTTGGTTATGCACAAAGTAATAGCTCAAGTCTAATTCAAAATATCGAAATATTTGTTGCTCTAGTAATCGTCCTCTTTGGTTACATTGCTTAATAAAAAAATATTTTATTTAGATGTCGGAATATATTATTGTATCTGGATTGATTAGACGAATCTTAATCGATAAAAATAATAATAAATAATAATAATAATTTTTAATTTTTTTAAAGCTTACATATCTCTATAATATTAATATATATATATATATATATATATATATATTATTTCTTAGATGATAAAATGGTTTTGGTTTGTTGGTTATGCACAAAGTAATAGCTCAAGTCTAATTCAAAATATCGAAATATTTGTTGCTCTAGTAATCGTCCTCTTTGGTTACATTGCTTAATAAAAAAATATTTTATTTAGATGTCGGAATATATTATTGTATCTGGATTGATTAGACGAATCTTAATCGATAAAAATAATAATAAATAATAATAATAATTTTTAATTTTTTTAAAGCTTACATCCGAGTAGACATTCTATCATTATCGAGGACGAAAGAACAAACACATATAATAATATCATATTCGAACTAGAACTAATAATTCCTTAAAAAGGTTCCCAATGCCTCGCCCACCAAAGTTGGCGATCTGCATGTCGTGACCCCACCACCGCCTTCTCCGCTTGGGTTGCGGGAGGCCGTACTATATACACGTGCGGGCGGGTTGTTGGTCCTCGGCCTGTTTGCATGCCCATGGCGCTGCAGCTGATCCGGCTACACGGGGAGGTCCCACCCGCACGTGCGAGGTGCAGGCGAGGACAGCTTGCGCAGCCACACGCGAAGGCCAACGCGGGACCCACGGGCCAATGGGCGGGGGAACCGAGGCGGGACGAGCGTACTGCAGTTCCCATGACGTTACTTAATCGTTAATCATCCATTAAACCAAATAAAATGTTCACGCATTATATAGCTGGATGCTATCTGCCATGATGAAATTGGTGAGTTTTATCATATAAATGTGTCATCTTTAGGTTCGATGATTTAATTTTGTCGAATCAATACAAAAAATGTTTCTTTGTCAGATAACAAATCGAGAGATGTGATGGTGTTTAATCAACGAAATAATTTTTATTTATTTGCTACAGACAGTCAATTATTACATAGATAATGATACTGATGTGTCATTAAACAATCTGTTAGATGATTAACTTTCTTATGCAAATTTATAAAGGAATGAAGGGGAAGCATCATAACTTAGTCATTAATATCTTAGAAAGGCTTGCTTACTCATAACAATCCTGTTATCAATGTCATAAGTTCTTCCAGATTTCATCTCAATATAACATATCAAGATGACTCTCGGTTAGGTGTGATCTCATCATCATCATCATCATCATCATCATTGTAACCCTGATTAGTAGATTGGAAAGTTGATTGACCATCAGTAGACGTGAAGGTCAAAGCATCTCGATACAAGTTCTTCCACTGTAGTACGACAAGCAAAGATCCACCAACAGTTGCTCTATATCCTCTTATAAGACCCACAAAGCTCTTACAACAGTTGCTATGTATCACATCCTTTTCGAAACATCATCATCAGACTTATCCACACGCCATATCCAACCAAAAGACTCTTGAGCTCACCTTGTTTTCCTCGTCACCCGATTGCTCGTTGCAAGAGAAACATGGAGCTCAACAAAATGAGAAGGGCATGGCAATGGCCGATGAGCCCAACCAGTTTTTGATGCCATGGATGAGCGAGGTAACTTGGTAAAACAACTAGCCTCATCTCTCTCTCTCTATGCATCTTCACCTTTCACACTTTGCTAGAAAACACAGTAGCTGAGCAGCTCTTGTTTCTTTCAGCGTATTTTAGTTCCTTTGGCCACTAGCTCTGAGAAGGTAGAGAGAGAGGTGGGCTGTTGCAAGAGGTCTATATGAAAGATAAAAGTGCTGGAGAGGAGACAAGGAGGCCAGTAAGACACCAAGTGGGCGAGAAAGAGAGAGAGAGAGAGAGAGAGAGAGAGAGAGAGAGAGAGAGAGAGAGAGAGAGACTAATTAGAAGGGGTCATGCAGCTGTCATCTGATATCTAAACCTCTTATACAGCGAAGAGGCCCTTTGCACCTGTCGGATCGCCATCCCAGCCTTGTTTGATCCTCTTTACCTCCTCCTCTCTTCCTCCCTTGTTTATTCTCCCAGCATGCCGGTCTGGGTCATGGAAGGAGGTCGGAAGATCGCAAGGAAGAGGAAGAGAGGTCTACCAAAAGGAGAAGAAAGGCTTCGTTCTTATTCTAGCTAGATAGACAGATACACACCAACAAATAGCCAAGCTTCCATATCTCGTCCCATTGACGGGTGACATCTTCTTGTTCGGCGAATTAAAGTCATCAGCTCTTCCTTCCTTTCCTGTGCACAAGGAACAAGCAATAGAGATAAGAGGAGGTCGTCCTCCGGCGAGCCTGTGGTTGCGTATGGCTTCCTCTTCTTCATCAACTTCCAGCCCTCAATACAGATCAAGGTTTGGTGACACAACCTTGACCAAAGTGTTTGTGGGGGGATTGGCTTGGGAGACTCCCACCGAGGAGCTCCATCGCTACTTCGAGCAGTTCGGCGAGATCCTCGAGGCCGTCATCATATCCGACAAGATCACCGGCCGATCCAAAGGATATGGCTTCGTGAGCTATCCTCTCTCTCTCTCTCTCTCTCCCTCTCTCTCTCTCTCTACAGTTTGTTTTTGTCAGTTTGTCTCCCTCGTTCATCATGATCCACTAACAGTGGTACAATATTGATCTCTTCCTGTTCTTGATCTTAACTACATATCTCATTTGTACTGAATATTCATCATCATGATCCGTATCAACTACCTTGTTTGTTGATCTCTCTTCTTCGTTTACATTACCTTTTACCTTTTCGCATTACTTCTCATTCTTATTCATCAAAAGCATTCATAATCATGGCTTGAATGCATAAACATGCTTTGTTGCGACACTCGAGGGGACTAAACATGGGGCTCGGCAGGTGACTTTTCGGGACCCGGAATCGGCACGGCGGTCAGTTGCCGACCCCAACCCGGTGATCGACGGCCGGCGAGCAAACTGCAACATCGCCTCCATGGGGAGGCCCAAACCCTCTCCACCACGAGGTACGCTGCCCCTTCACATTTCCTAGACTCAACAAAACTTGGACAAGTCTTACTAATTATGATAAGATGATTCCATCGTCGAATTTCTTCTTCTTCTTCTTCATTTCCCTTTGTGTCATCTTTCTCAACTGAATCATCTCAGGAAACGCCATATGGTAAGATCAACAGTGACCCCCCCAAAACCTATACAGAAAAAGTACTAAGCTGCCAGCTCAAATGAGCAGGACTTCATGTTGGCTGATTCAACTTGGATCATCATCCTGATTTGGCCTTATAATATTGTCCAGCCAAGGTAGCGTTGGCTTTACCCGATCTACCTTGGCCACTCCAGCATTATGTCCCGTCATACTAATATAATATTCCTATTATCTTCGCTTAATTCGATAATTAATACTTAGTCAACATTGTTTGGTGCCATCTCAGGTCAAATAGAGTTGATTAATACACAGAATCAACATCATTAGTTGTTTTACTATTGAAATTAGGGCAACATTTAATTTGATGTGGACTATTTTTGGACCTCCATTTTGTTCTCTTTTTTTTTTTTTTTTTTGTAAGAATATGAAAATTAATGGCCACATATTGATCAGGGAGGAGCAACCAAGAAGGGAGCATGTACCAGGGCCCAGTGCAGGCGCCGGACCCACCTTATCGCAGACTGCCAGCTCAACTGCCCTTCCCTTCCCCTCCGATGATGTACCCTACCCCGTACGGGTGAGCCCCACCAACCGCTCTCCAATCCCTGCTCCTAAAAGGGATTAAATGGGCGGGGATCCTTGCTTCAGGTGCCATCGGCGCCTCCCGCTCGTCCACTGGGACCCTTGTGGGCCCAACATCGGGTTCTTTTGCATTTTTAAACCGTTGAATTCTTTGTCCGCTTGATCGATAGATTTGGTCATCGACTGAATCGTCCCTGAAAAGTTTTACGGCCGACGTCACCTCTCACAGACCTCCCACGCATCGGGTCCGTGAGGAGACCACGTCACCCCTGAAACATTTCAGGAGGGATTCCACCACCTCATAAAACAACACGTCCCTAAGCTACCCCTTCACTCGAAAGAGTGTTCTTCTCCACCTTTTCTTACTTCCTAAAGAAATAATTTTCTCGTAGCAGCTTCCGATTTCTTCCTACGGCTTATGCTTCTTCCCATTTTGTCATTGCAGTTACGTGGCTTACCCATCTGGGCATGGATACCAACAAGTTAGTGCTTCTCCCTTTAATTCCTGCACATTTGATGAACTGCAAGAGTTAGGGTTGTGTTCTTCGGTGGTATCATCAACTTAATGCAGAATGGTGGCAAATCTCTGATAACCTGGTGTTGTGTGGAAGCAGGCTGCAGTGTACGACCCCCAGATGGCATCCTATTTCTATCAACAGCTATATGGAGCAACCTCTCCATCAGCTGTCGTTCCTCCGCCCTACCATTACCCTCCATTAGGGTACTCCACCCAAACTGGTAGGGCAAGTTTTCCTTCACCGGGACAAGGCCCACGGCCACCTCTCATGGTTCCCACGTCTTCTCAGCAGTACCCATTTCAACTCCGATCCCCATCACAAGCAAGGCAGCCCCTGAACACCATATTAGGTAACACCTTCTAAGCCCCTTTGTCTTCTTCATTATTTACTTGTGGATTTCTTGAAGGATTTGATGCATTTTGAGGCCATCTGATTTAGTTTGTTGGCTTGATCGCATCGATCTCAACTTGCAGAAGCAGACGAAGGTTCACGGTAATAAGAAACTAGTAATCTAACAACACCATATCCAAATAGATTTAGCATCAACATAATGTTAAGCATATCAAATTGTCAGTTTGGGTGTCAATCTGAGCACCTCTGCATTTTGTTCCATACAGAATATAGGAAGAAGTGATAAGGCTGCAGATTGTTCTGTTTTGTGTGGATTTGTATGCGGATATAATGTTTTCAATTGTGCACCTTTTTCCCTTGATTTTTCATCGTTTGTTCCTCGAGTATGGAGCAACGGCAGGACTGTATGTCTGATCATCGACAACATCAAGCATTCTCTATCAACCTCGAAGAGCTCTATGATCGCACTCTTTTTTCCGATGAAAACACTATAATTTCCTGTTAACACAGTTTTGTTGAATAGCTTTTTGTTCGAGTCATCAGTTCGTGTACTGAAATTTATCCTTGACATCAATGTTTACAGACTCGCGAGCTCCACAGCAGACCTCCACAGCTGGATCAGATACCGATGACCAGGATTCTTGAAGGAGGCAATTGACATCCTTCAGCATAACCTTGTGCGCATCAACCAACTTGACTGATCGTGAAGAACAACCCAGACCTGGAATCCATAATTCATGGCAACTTGAGTTGTCATTTTTGCGTTAAAGAGAAAAAACACCTCGAGGGTGGCTGAGTTCAGTGATGAAACTATAATTCGAGAGAGCGCTGCGACGCCAAACTCTTTGGTCTAATTTTTATTCAAATTATTATTTTTTGCAAGACATCCGTTCAATGCAACTTCTTTGGAATCTCAAATTCTCAAATTCTTTGGAATCTCAACTCTGTTGCATGCGTTGGGGGTTCACTTTGCTTGTTTATCTTCTGAAGTGGTTCTGAATCAATCCAAGAATTTTGGGAAATTGATGAACCATGAAGAAAATCCAAGACTGCAAACTGACTTCAAATCATGATTCCGATTGCGTCTCTTTGATACTTAAATCCTTAGCTAATCTATCCAGGTTCACGTGAGAAGATCCACCTCGTCTTGTGGCTTGCTTGGCCGTCTCTTTCCATTTCTTGGACCTCTCCCTCATCTCCTTCCCTTTCTCTCCTTCCATTAGCTCCCTAACGCGGTCCCTGACTTGTCCTCTCGTCACCTCCTGGTCGACCTCCAAGCCGAATCCCCAGTGCACGCAAGCGTACCGGCAATTCGTGTACTGATCCGCAAAGGTTGGCCAGCAAATCAATGGCACGCCGCTGAGGACGCTCTCCAGCATCGAGTTCCAGCCGCCGTGCGTCAGGAAGCCGCCTACGGAACGGTGGGCGAGGACCTGTCCCTGATGGCACCAGCTCGCGAAGAAGCTCCTCCCTTTTGTTGCCGCAATGAATTCTTCCGGCAGGGCAGTCCTGACACCACCGTCGACCATGTCAAGCCTGATGATCCACAGGAAGGGGTGGTCGCTGCCGGCGAGGCCCCATGCGAACTCCGCCAGCTGGTGGGCCGTCAGGACCGTGAGGCTTCCGAAGCTGACATAGATGACCGAGGCCTCGCTCTGCGAGTCCAGCCACTCCATGCAACTGCGATCCTCTCGCCAAACGCTTAAGCGCGTCGAAGCCATTAAGCCGCCCTCTATCTGGTCGACGAGCTCTCCCATTGCGCCGAGCGTGTAGATGCGAGGGAAGAAGCCTCTCAGGGCACCCAAAACCTCGCGTTCCATGTCGTCGAATGTGTTGAGGATCACACCCCACGCCTTGGATGCGTAATCTACTTCCTCCATCTCCGCCTTAACGAGGATGTCGTCATGATTCGTTGTTCTGATGAAACTGGAGAGGTCTCTGAGGCGCATCTCTCGCATTCCAGGGATCCAGTCCACGGTGGTGTCCAGATATCCATTCGCCAAGCAACCCTCATCTACAAATCCATCACTTGCTTACCAGAATGTGCGTAAAAGAACTCATATCGCTTGATATAATCATTTTTATCCGATTATATACTCTCCTCATTCTTACCAATTCGACAAGATTGATTCGATTGACTTATTCCTATCAAGAAATTTGATCCTCTTTTTCATTTCACAAAGGAGATGAGTACCTTTGAGTGGGACCAATCCTCTTCGGACGAGCTCACCCAGCTGAAGAGAGGCCATAAGGCCACAAGCGCTCGTGGTCCAGAAGACCAACTCCGGAACGCCGAGCTGCTCCGCCACGCCTCGCGTAAAGTTCATCAGGAAGTTGGTGATGATGCAGGTGAGAGGGGGCAGATCCGAGGAGGAGTGGAGCTTCAGTATGAGGTCTCTCAGTGGAGCAGGAGAGTTCTTCTGTATCAGGAACCAAACTCTGAAGACATGATCCGGGCTCTCGCTGTCAGATTGCGAGACACCGTCGGCGATTGTTTCGAACCGGAGATTGTTCGTGGCGGTCATCACATCTGATCCAACAGTCTTCAGTAGCTGCTGATGGCTGAACTCCGTGTTGACGAAGGTGATGAAGAAGCCTTTGGAGTGGAGCAGCTTGGCCAGCTCGAGCATGGGGTTCAAGTGGCCTGCGGTTGGATAAGGGATAAGCACGGCGTGCGGCGGCGCGTTCATGGATGAAGAACTTGCAGTGGAGGAGGTGTGGTGTTTCGCAAGTCGTCGCTCTCTTTATCTAATAGCTTTCGGGACGGCGGATGCACGTAGCCACGTGCATCTCACGTGGACAGGGTCGGGAGTGCAAAGGTTCCTTTCTCAACTCAGAGGGCCTAAGTTAAGAGATAGTAACACGGATTAGGCTCCCGTCGATCGCTCGGAGTAGATAGGATTAAGATTAATTTATAAAAATTAGATAAATATATTATTATCGATTTTAACTTAAATATTTTGATTAATAATTTAAGTTCAACGAAATTAATAAACTTATTATCTCATCAGATTAAATCATAATGTTTGAGATTAGAGTCGAGATCCTTATTAATTTAAAATATTTAAATTTAAATTATCGATTTGGATTCATAATAGAGTATTTATATAATAATCAAATCGTAAACTTTATGATTTTTTTCTCATATAATTATTAATTCTTTTTTTTTCTCTTATCAAAGTCTTCTCCCCAATATATTATGGGAAGATTAGGTTTTATATGCATTAAGAGATCTCAAAAAGAAAATATTTTGAGTGAAAATAAGTGTGGTAAAAGAAAGAAAAGGAGGCTAAAATTTATAAAAAAAATCTTATATATCTAATGCTTAAAACTAAAACTAAATTTGCATAATTTCCTCATGTTGAAAACTTCTGTCATTGATTTGTAAAATATTACTCTCAATGGAAATGATATATATCCTCTCTGCTCTCCGACTTAAGTCAAGTCACCAACTCAAGTCAAAAATGCTGCACGTGAGGGGTTGATTGGCTCACGAATTGGTTTGCGAACGAAAGACAAAGTCCATTTTTTATCTCTTCATGGAGAATAGAATGTCCATCTCCCCGTTCTCATCCTCTTCCCAACGAGGATTCTGAGATAGGACACTTAATTTTTAATTTTTCTATATTTTTTTTATTTTTTTTATAGTATTTAGATCTTCTAGAAATGAACTAGATTGAAGCTTAATTTTTAACTTTTAGAGGATAACCTATTGAGATTTAGACATGTGTCCTTAATGATCAAGATATCAAGAATTAATATGTACACAATGCATCCTGGTAGTACTATGATGTATATAGATTTCAAAAATAATTATTGGTGAAAAGGCATGAATAAAAAATTATAAAATATATTTTAAAGTGTTTGACTTGTAGCTAATCAACCTTTAAATATTTCGGAATGAAATAAGAAAGTATTATCATGGACTTTGTTTCAGGTTACCAAGGACCTCTAAAAAATATGATGCTATTTGGGTCATCATTGATAGGTTAATCAAATCTTTATATTTTTTACTTATCAATATAATTGATTCTCGTATATTGAAGAAATGGTAAGATTTGATGCGTTTTAAAAGAAATCATGTTTAATAGACACTTCATACGTCTTTTTTAGATTATGAAGAAGATTTAAAAATCTATAGTACTAAAGTTAAGTTAGTATTACTTACCACCATCAAATTGATGATCGATCAAAAAGAATAGTTCAAAAACTTAATGATTTGTTTAGAGGTAGATAGAAAGGTGAATAAGATAAAAATATTTCTTTTATTAAATTTAATTATAATAATAGTTATCATTGAAGCATCTAGATGACTCATTACGAAGCTTTATATGAGAGAAGATATAAAATGTCTATATATTGGGAAGAGGTTGAAGACAGAAAACTATTAGACAAAGTATAAGAGATTATCGAGAAAATTGAAGTTATAAGAAAAGGATTAAAAACTATTTAGAGCCATTAAAAGAGCTATGCTAATAATAAAAGAAAAGATATTGAGTTTCAAGTAGAGGTTTTTGTATTCTTGAAGATATATCCTTCTAAGTATATGATAAGATTTGAGAAGAAAAGAAAGTTAAAGCCCTAGATTTATTAGATCTTTTGAGGTCATTAGGAGGATTGATTTTGTTAGTTATAGGATTGTCTTGCCACCATCTTTATAGCATATCCATGATGTATTTCATGTATTGATATTTAAAAAGTATATACTAAATTCCACCCATATCATTAGGTATAAGTCTATAGTGATTGAAAAAGATTTATCTTATATAAAAGAGCCTACTCAAATCACTGATAAGAAAGAAAAAATCTTAAGAAATGTGACAATTCATCTCTTTAAAGTGATTTGAAAATATAATTCTGTTGATGAAACTACTTGAGAGTTAGAAGAGAAGATAAAGAAAACTTACTCCTATCTTTTTATTAATTAAGGTATGAGAATTTAGATGACTAAATTTTTCTTTAATGAGAGAGTGTAATATCTTTTAATTTTAAATTATTTATGATATTCATAATTTTTTATTTAATTATTTTAATAAATATTTATTTAATAATTTTTTATATTAAAAAAATATATTAGAAGCTTATTATTAAAGACCTAATTGTGAATCCTAGAATTTGAGTGTGATTTATAAAAAGATTCATGTTAAGTTAGAGAAGAAAAGGTGAAGGATATATGTCAGTAGGTAACATATGCATGTTACATTGATGACACTTGTGCTTCTTTAATGCTTACTTATTATGTTGTCATTTTTGTGTTAGCTAAACCAAAACAATTAGAGAAGAAAAGTGAAGATAACTTATTAAATGAGAACTTTGTTGTTACTCATATTAGAGTAGAGAAGATAAATTGAAGGAGAAGGAGAGGTGTTGTTTTGACTCTGAGGTTTTATATTAATTCATCACTCTTGTGATCAAATTTTTTTAAGACAAGTATTCTGACCCATTATATCGTATGGAGACTTCTATCCTTGATTTCTTTTTATTTATAAATAATTTATAGAGTTTTATCCTTTTTAGTGGCATCAACCTTATTTGAGCTATAAATTTGCTAATCTAAAAATTTTAAGAATTCTAACATATCTATTTTATTTTAATTATAATATTTTATATAAAATTTTGAGTTGGGCAAAACTTAATTTTTTTAAAATTAGACACTTATATTTTTCTTTCAGTACCTTATTTGAATAATTTAGAATGCAAATATCAAAATAAATATTTGTTTCTTTTGATTATTTAGATTTTATAAAATAGAGAGAATATTTTCTGACATCTCTATACTAAATTGCTTGTAACTCTGTATAGACAACTTTAATTTATACAAAGCTTACTTCATCCGAAAATAGACTCATATATATTTCAAATTTTATCTTTCTTGAGTAAATTAAAACATAATTTATTATCCAAATATCTGATGAAATGCACCTCACAAATTCTATCAGAATAGATTTGTTTTTAAATTTATCAATTCTTGCTTCCACCTTGTTGAAGTTGATTTTAGTTAAAATTCTTCTCTCAGTTGAGCCTTATGTCGCTACTTTTAAACTTTTATATCTCTTATTATTGGTTCTTGCTATATCTAAGTAAGTTATGCAAAAGTTCATGTTTGTCTTTTATTACTTCATATGTGAACATGCATGCTTTTGTTATTTTACATGTGCTTCCTATACATGCTAGCTTTCTTACTCACTATCCTTTTATACTTCGGTGTTTGTGAGATAATATAAACCTTTGCCAAAAATGAAAAAGAGAGTTTTGAACCTTTACCGGAAATAGAAAAGGGAATTCCCTTTTCTGTGATGCTCTTATCGACCCTAATGACTTCATCTAGAAATGGATATGTCATATTTTGTTATGATCCTACTTCACTCTCTATGCTCTTTTAATATGTTTTTCAAAATATTTGCATATGTATTCTTATGTGTTTCTTGGACAGAAATGAAATGAATGAAATGTAAAATGTAACATTTGAGCTTATGTTTTTTATTTATTTTTATATACTCTTAAATGCTCTTTACTTCGTTGATATGCTATTAAATACTCTTAACTTCATTGTTTTGAATAAATCAATAGAAATATCAAATATAATTCTATTTATCCTTGAGCTAATGACTTATATTTTGATATTGGGTAGTTTATACGTTTCTCGTTACTCTCCTTTTAAGTATGCATCTAATGAAATGATATATATGATTCTTGTATCTAGTGAAATGATATCTATGATTGTTTTATCTAATAAGATGATTTATATGACTCTTGTATTCATGCCTTGCACCTTAATTTTAAGGTTATATGATCTATCATCTTTTTGTCATGGATATCTTAGTTACTTGTTGAGTTTTGTAGCTCACCTTATTATTATATAATTTTTTTAGGTTATCTTGCCACTGATTATAATATCCATAATTCGACTGAGGTAGTAAAATGTTAGAAGATTTTAGTAAATATTTGGTGGCTTAATATAATATTATTATAAATATACACTTTGCTTATAATATATTTCAAATAAATCTAAACTGATGTGTTTTGTAAAGGTCAAAAGACCCCTCAAAGTTTAAAATATCAAGTTTGAATTTTTATATTGATATGATGGTGTGATAAATGGTTGATTTTGTAATTATGTAATTATTTAATTATGTTAATTTTTACTCTTGTGAATTTATAAGTGGTGGTTAATGATTTTTGAGTTAGTCTTAGGTTTTATGGAGTTATCAAGTGAATAATTATAAATTATACAAGTTTTATAAATATAAATAATATTTTAATAATTTTAGTATTCTCAGATATTGTATTGTTTTATGGGTGTGACAGTGGTGCGTGCTCATTGTGTCTTTTTTTGTTTTTTGTTTACATAGAGAAGAAGGGAGATGGATTCTAGCTTGCCAAGCTTCTCCACTCCATGTCTTCGTCGACACCAAGTACAGCCACTGTCGCCAATCTCCAACAAACTCCCTCCGACGATGTTGATGTCGATGAAACTCAGGACATACCCTCCTTGTGCTGCTCCACCATGACTACGTGCCTGCCCCCCTTCATGGTTCTCCGGTCCAAGCTCAACGGCCCTGCTTCCGACCTCCTCCCGGTGAGCTGCGTCATCGTCGATGGTGTCATGAGTTTCACCTTGGATGCTGCGAGGGAACTCAATGTCCTGGGGGTCTTATTCTGGACCACCAATGCCTATGGGTTCATGAGCTATATCCACGTCTGTCACCTCGTCGAGAGGGGCCTCGTTCTACTCAAAGGTACTACCTCTTTATTTCCTCCGTTCTACGTGATCAGATGCCGATGATCTCACCAATGAATTCCTCGACATGGTCATCGATTAGATGCCGCGGTTGAAGAAGGACATTTGAGACTTTCCAAGCTTGGTATGCACCACAAATCCAAAAGATTTCATGCTCCAATTCCAGATGCATGAGACAAAGGGAGCAGAATCCATGTCAAATGTACTCCCTTTTTATTCTCTGACTTCAGCCAATTGCTTATCCTCACTATAATAGACCATTTGCTTTCAGTGTAGTAAGGCTAGCATATTCACACTTATTATATAGTTGTCTATGAATGCAATGCATGATATAGATCAAATGCATTAAATTTTTTTTTTCTTAAATTGTAAATCTAATTTTTGTTTTTCTTCTCTCTCGAATCCTTCAATTTTTTTCATATAGATTTTCTTATATAGATCTCCAATAAAAAAATATTATTTTCTTATCCATTTAACGTAACTTAAAGATCATAATAAACTGTTAATGTTATGACGATTAAAAAATGTTTCATTATAATTAATATATTTTTTCTGAAAAAAGATATTTGGGTATAAGTTTGACTTTATATTATTTAATAATATCCATTAAGTCATATTTTATCTTAAAGATCTATTTGCAACTAAACTCTTATAATTATTAGACAATTCAATAAGTTTCCAAATGCTCTAGTCCATCAATTTTAATTCTTATTTAATTATATTATACCATCTTTTAGAATTACTGTTTATGAAAAAGATATACCATCTTTCCAAATGCACTCATGAAAAAGATAATGGATCTCTTTTGATTCCTATGTCATAATTTGATTCTTATAATATACGATATAATCATCAGAAATAATAGGTCTTATTTTCATTTGAAATTTTCTCGAAACTATTGATTGTGATTATTGTATAAGATCATTAGCAATTACATCAATATTGTAATTTATCAATGTTATTTTATTGTTCACCCTTATTAATTTGCCTAATGATTTAAGTAACAACATCTTAAATAGAAAATAATAAAGAAGCATCATCCTATATATGCTCTATCAAGATTAATCTTTTAAAATTTTTATCTCACACTAATCTTATCATTTTTTAGGAATCTTATATTTTTGTATTGTATTATCCTCATACTATAAATAGGGCAATAAAATTTATATCCCTTGAATTTTTCTAGATAACTAATAAAATATTTAAAAATAATATTTTTAATCTAATTTCTTTTCATATGGATTGAAGACTCCTATCTTGATAACACCAAATATATAGATGTCTCAAATTATATTTTCTATTAGCCCATAAGTCAAATGAAGTTAATAGAATCGACTTACTAAAAACTCTGTATAAAATAAATATAACTATCTTAAGAGTTTCATTCTACGTTAACTAAGCTACAAAGGAATAACTCATTATGCTCGTAATTCTATTATAAATCATAATAATGTCTATAAGAGTACGATTTCTATCTTTCAATTACGTCATTACCTATTAAAGTATACTTAGCACAAATACTCAAACTTTTCTACTAATTTAGCAAAAAGGTCAAGATTCTCACCTAACACATCATATATGTCATAAAATTTATCAGATATAATAATTTTAATTTTTCTATCTAATTATCTCTCAACTTCATATATGTACATATCAAAAGTGTTAATAGCTTAAAATTTTTCATATATTAGATACACAATCATATCTTGATAGGTCATTTATAAATATTTTATAATATCTCTCTCTATTAAAATAAGAAATATGAAGCAATATATAGTTATCAATATGAATAATATCAAAGAATTATTTATTTATTATGATAATTTTTTTATATGCTTAGTTTGTCTTTATTTAATGTAATCTATGTAGACATCAAAATCAATGAAGTCTAAATTTTTCCAAATATTATCATTTACTAATCTTTCAATTTTTTATTTGAAAATATGCCCTAAATATTTGTGCCATAAGAGAGAAGGTTTCTCATTATTCAAAATATTATCATTTACTAATCTTTCAATCTAACATTTGATTACAATGTCACAAATATCTACAAACTCAAGATTCAGATTAATTATGTACAAACTATCACACAAAATTTTATAACCAATCTTTATCGAATCATAAAATATATTAAGTTTCATATAAAAAAAAATCCCAACTCATCAATTCTAGATAAAGAAACTAAAATTTTAAAAATAATAAGAATATAACATGTCCATAAGATCCATCAAATGACCTGTTTGTAAGCGTAGAGGATAAGTTCTCATTGTTATCGCTTTCACTTTAAGACGATTCCCCATAATGACGATCTTTCATGTTCTTTTGGTTTTATAAGTTGAAACTAATCCTGACATATTATTGGTAACATGAGTTGAAGCACTAGAATCAATCCATAAGTATTAGAAAGAATCTTTATAATATTTAATTCGAAATATATAAAGGTCAAGTTTATACATTTCTTTTCAAATCATGCTTTGCATTTGACACAATCTTTTTTATATCCTTTATTGTAAAAAAAAATACTTCATTATGAAGGCTTTATTTTTATTAGTGTATTTAGTATTTTTAGACATGTCAAATTTATTTGGTGGATGACGCTTCAACCTTCTTTTCTTATTATTAGCTCATTGAGTAATAGTCAAAATATTTTAAAATCTTTCATGCCTTAACCTTAATTATCCATAAATATATATACTAGTCAGCTTATTCAAGCCTTATTTATTTTTATTTGTATTATAGTAAATTTTGAATTAGCCAAACTAAGGATTAAGAAGAATGAATAATAAACTACACGAGAAAAAGCTCATCCACATTCATGCCTAATGCTTTAACTTTTACTACCTTATTAATCATATTGAGAATATGATCATGAATCCCTCGAATATTATCATACTAAGTCATAGTCAGTTCTTTTATTAATGTTTCAACCAATGACCTATCATTATATTTAAATTTGTCTTCTATATCTCTCAAATATTCTTATCAGCAAGTTGTAGGTGGTAATAAAATATTTATGTTATTTTTAATTAGCATTCTTATAAACACTAGACTGTGCCTATTGGATATTTTTCAAGCATTCATTTCATCTCTGTTTGTTAGTGCTTTTATCAATTAAATATGTGAGTCTTTCAATAAGTAATACTAGGTTAAGATCTAATATACCAAATGTGAGCTGATCTAACTTTTATGATTAATTTAAATTAAAGAGTACATGGATACTAAAAGCATGAGAGTATATTAAATAAAGTATTATTGTAAGATATAAAGTAATATTAATATTTTGATTTTTAAAATATGATGAACTATTGATATCATTTATATTTTACTTTTGGATGAAATATTTATATATCCAGTGTTCAATCAAAATTATTTATGGAGAACTAATACTATTATTATGGAATAGTATTATTATCCTTGGGTATGCAACTCTAGATTATAAGGATTTTAAAATAGTATCATCTTACTTTATCATTTAATTATTCAAAGTATATTCTTCTTTTGGATCACCTAAATCTCATAATTATGTGTGTCATTATAAATATTAATTTTTTAAATATCATTTAAGATTATTTTTTAATATAATTTTATAAGTTATTAGTCTATGATATTTTGACAACTACAAAACTAATACAATAATATAAAATATAATTTAAAATATTTTATAAATAATAAAATAGTTATTATAATTTATATCTCATAATCCTACCATCTTGAGCCACTTTGACAACTACTAGTCTCATAAAATTAAGAAATATAAATTATAAATAATATTCACTAAATATAATATAATTCAATTTATTAGAAAATAGTTTATTGATAATAAAATAATAACCATAATAATTATTAAATATTAATTTGTATAAAAAACTCATATGATAACTATAATCATGATAAAATATAAATCATACCTTTATCTAAAAAATAAATATGATTTTCATAATTTTAAATATATACATGTGAATAATTTCATAAATATCCAAGAATAATAATTAAATTTTAATTATCACAAGCAAAAAATATTTATCAATATGTCATATGAGGAAACTATAAAAGAAAATCATAATTTATTTTTTAATTTTATAAATATTTTAAATGAGTTAATCAATCTTATTTAATTGGATATCTCAAAATTGAGCCAAAATTAGGTTGTTCAAATTAGACCCAATAGCCAAATCAATCAAAATTGGGTTTATTTAAAAATTTAATCTAGAAATAAATGATTAAAAATTAGGCTAAAATTGAGCTTTGATCAAAATTTGATTAAAGCAGGTCAAAGAGGTCAATTTTATAGTTAAAGACATAAGTAAAAAATATTTAATTTTTAAAGGGTAAAATTATAATTTTATTAGGACATAAATAAAAAATATATATGATTTACAAAGCTATCAATGAGATATCGATTCTAATTAAAAAAATTTAGAAGGATAAAATAGTATTTTGATGGGTGAAAAAACCTTAATCCCTTTTTTTACCCTTAACCGTTATAGCATGAGGCTTATGGTTGTCATGATGCACAACTGTCTGTGGCCTGCATGCCATCGGCTCGAACTCCCTTTTTGGCCAATCGACGACCCTAATGGTTATCGCGAGATTCCACTGTGCTCATGTATGGTCGTTCTCATGCGTGTGGTTATCATCATTGTGTGAGTCCTCATTAATCACGTGTTTGTAATTGATCGGTGACCCTTACAATTGTCACATAATCATTGGGCAACCCTAGCCTCCGGTGTCTCATTAATGTTGGTCATGGCTAACAAACGTCATTGTAGTGACATCGCTGTAGCCGTTGGTCAAAGGCAATGCCCAATGGGCCTATTGCCTTGTTGTGTTACCACATGCAATAGCATCGTTGCATATGCAACGACATCTACCAAGGCAAGCAGTCATAGCGCTTGGGCTACTACACACAAGCAATCGTCACTACATGCAGTCATGTTGCCATCCTGCATAGCCGCTACCCATGATTAGGTTGGTAACCAACAGAGGCCATCGCCCTCAATAGTATTGATGTTGATAGTAAGCTAGTAACACTATTCCGTCGAACAAATACATGCAACATACTTCTGTCATGGTTTCCCCTGCGTTACATCGCCTGCAAGCAGGCGAGAAGCACAAAGAAATAGATTTAGAGATCAAACATAATTCATCACAGATTAATTCAAAAATAATATTAATCTAGATTAAAAGTAATGATCGAAAAGATGAATATATCTAATAATCACATAAATAGATCTAAATTTTTTTATGATCTAAGTTATTTTAATTTTAAAACATGGGCCGACATGTCAACGTTAAGCTGGTCATTCTTCGCGAAGCAATAGACCAACTGCGGCTACACCTACACCGAGTGGGGTGTCAGCATTGAGGTCGACGGCACGTGAGGCAAGAGGCGATGGAGGACTCGATAAAGGAGCTGATGGGAGGAGAGGAGGGTGATAGAGTGGAAGGAGAGTGCAGTCATGGCAACACAACCAGGAGGTACTTCTTTTGTTGATCTAGAGAGGATGTGCTAACGAGACAAAGAAGGCTAGTTATCTTATCTGTTCAATTTAACGTGAATGAATCAAATGCATGCGAGCATTCACATAGCTTATGATATTTGTGTTTCTACTATAATTGTCGGGAAAAGATGTCTGAAATTATTGTTTTTTCAGGATGTATCAATACCAAATATCAAGTTAGAAAATTTAAAATCAAATAAGATAAAGATCACAAATTTACGTGGAACATCTTTCGATATGAAAGGAAAAATCATTCTATATCATATCAAATATTAAGAATAATTCTTTGGTAAAAAAAAATAATCACTCGGATGAATTTTAACAAATAAACCAAAGAGAGACCAAATCTTACCAATAAAAAAAAAAACCAGAAAACAAAGTAGGAAGAGACTTCTCAAACATCAACACTGAACATATGTTGCTTGCATATTCAGCCAAAAAAACAAAAAGAGAAAAAAGCAGATCCAGTCATTTGTTTTTAAGTCAGACAAGCCTATTGAGAAGTGCACTATTTTTGTTTGAACTTTTTGGTTGTTGTCGAATCTGTATTTTTTATACATTAAGTACACAAATATATAATTATATAATTTGTATGTGCTCCATAAAAAAAATTGCTATTGCAATTCCATTTTGCTATTAGCAATCCCTTCATACAATCATTAAACATAATTTTACTAAATATTTTTTTTAATTATTAATTATACCTTTATTTTTTATAACCCTTCAAAGGCTAACATCTTATGGGTTGATACAAATTGACTTGGAGGATGACATCTTCTGGAATATTACAGAAAACATCAAAATATTATCTTTTGGGTCTACAACTTGATGTCTTAAATCCTAAAAATATTAAATTAATCTAACTAATATAAATAAATTATTTCTCATCTCCTCTTTAATCTTCATATCATTTTTTTTTTCATTTTGTGTCTAAATGCTCCGACGGTTTTGGATGTGGAAAAAAGAACAAGAAGAAGAAAAAAAATTGCGTGAATGAAGTAGGAAAAGTTTGTTGAAATTAAGTGATAGGCAAAAGGATATCTTAGAAATATTAAATTTTTTTGAAAATGACATTATAAATAATAAAAAAATTATCAATAATTTTTTTAAAAAAAAATAATTTTATTTGCGTGTCGATTATGTTTCAACATGGCGTCGAAATTATTTTTGGATCACAAAATGAAGTTCTTCCAACAATGCTGTCCACACAGAAGAAGTCATATGAGAACAACTCCTGCGCTATTGAGACGAGGAGATGAGACCTCTCATATCACATGATCTACTTAGGGATCAATCAATCAATCAATCACGATGAATCCCGAATTTAACTGTTTCTTTCTTCGTCTTTGACACAACATAGCCAAAACAAAAAGAGGAGATAGAGAGAGAGAGAGAGAGAGAGAGAGAGCGATCAATCTCACCTTCCTCCGTTCAAGAAATGACAGCTTTTGCTCTCTCGTTGCTCATCCAAACACGAGTGTTGTCAACAATCTGCAAGCGTGCGGCAAGTATCAATCAATCCATTATCCGCTTCCAAGAAGAATCTCAGCTTACCCTGCGTCAAGAACCATATCGGTAACGACAAAGCCGAAAGCAAACGAGAACGTGAGGAGGAGAGCGGTGCATGCACGGAGAGTGATGGTTCTTGTCAGGGCCGGCGTCCATGTGAAGCAACCGGCGGAGGAGAGCGGTGCACGCGACTAAGGGTTGTAGAGGCGGCTGCCGCAGCGGCACCTCCATCCCAGGGGCTTGTAGTCGGAGTAGTGGTTGCTGTAAGAGGACGGATGGTCGGTCGCCCTGACGCGGTCGGACCGGGCCGGAAGAGTCGGGACCTCGACCGCCGTGCACGGGTCGCATTGGTTACACCGATTGTGGCAGCTCGGCGGCGTCGAGCCCAACCGGATCTTCTCCTCCATCAGCATTCCCTGTCGATGGAATGTCATCACCGGCGTTCCACCTTAGATAACTTCCAGGCAGAGAACAGTAAGAAAGCAGGAGCGAAGGATACCTCAGGAGAGGACAGCAGCGACTTATCCGCGCAGGAAGCAGGGAGGAGACCAAGAAGTGCTAACATGAGGCTTGTTGCGAGGAAAAGAGCATGGCTCAGTCTTCTCATCGTAATGGGACCATGTCATCTTGCCATGAGCGAGATCTAGAGAGAGAAAAAGCAACCAGAGTCTAATGAATGGGTGGCGTCTTGAGGTGGAAAGAGAGCGCCGAGTCCTGTACACTTGGGAGTGCTTCAGACAACTTTGCTAGAGGAAGATAGCAGCGACAGTAATGGTCTCGTCTCTGTAAGATAGAGAGCAACACCAGTATGAATTCCACTCAATACAAAAGGAGATCAACGCCGAGGGCTCGAAGTCTCTATCTTATACCGAGCCCTGACTAAGAGGTGAGGGAAGTGATGGCGAGAGAAGGCTTAGTTGGGAGCCGGGTGGCTTTTAAGAAGAAATTAGTAGGCAACAATCACTCTCATTTATGAAGTGGGGAACGGGGAGAATTCATGCGGTCGTGATCAGCAGGTGAATGGTGAAGTAAAGAGAAAAAGCTGCAAGGAATCTCATTTCCTTTTGGCACTGCGAGGAAAAAGATTAGTCAAGCAGATGGCAGGAGGGTGGCAGAGAGAGAGAAAGAGAGAGAGACATACATTTCTGATATGTCTTAATGAAGAGCAGACGACACACAAAATCTAAACAAGGAAAAAAGAGAGCGAAATATCAGCAGGACAGGACAGAGAAGAGAAAGCATAGGCTCACCTTTCCATCTTCTTCTCATGTCCTCTTTCTCCATGTATCGTAGTCATCCTGACAATGCAAGGTGGCCGTTCCTTCGACATCAAGAGCAGCTGAAACTTTGCTGCGGAGAGGTATGGTCCAAGGAAACGCCTGCTTTCACCACCTCAAGCATAGGACAGGAGGGAGAGAGGCCGGGAGTGACCACTGGAAACATCAGTTAATTTCTTGTACGAACATGTTAATATAGGAGTAGAAAGAATAAGGGAGGAAAAAGACAGTAGAGCATTAAAGAATACCCTGGTGAATAATTTCCAAGGTACATCCCAAGGTGCAGTACCTCACATGTGCAGTGACACCCATCACATGGCTTGGCATCAAAGCCTGCAACCTGTAAGGTTGGTATGGTATGATTCCAATGAGACAAGATAAGAAGACAAAGGAGCAGTAATAAAGGATGAGGTAGATTTTGTCCCATGGGATGAAAAAAGGAATCATGATCTGATGCACACCCTGGTGCAGCAATAAAGGACTCAACCCAATATATGTCAATGCATTAACTGTAGATGATACACCTGCTAAATCCTGCCAGTTACACCAAATTTTGTAATGGGCAAAGGCAATTGAAAGAAAATAATCTTGAGTTTTTAGATGTACCTTTTTATCCCCTTTTTTCAACCAAAAAAAAAAAAACATTCATTTCACCTTCAAACCAAAATATTCTTAGGGTCCTTTGAACTTTATTTGCTAAACCTTTGGGATTATTAGTGTCTTAGTTCTCTATATTTACTTATTTTCCTTAGTAAGTCCAAACCCTTGTATATGACAATCCTTAAGAGTTTATTTAAAAAACAACAACAACAATATCTGAGTCTCTAGGAATGTGAAACATGTAGATATCTTTTTTTTTATTTGCAATGTTGGATGGAGGAACTTTGAAAAACTGTAAAAGATAGATGGTAAGGAAAAAAATTTCAAGGAGATAGGCAAAATGAGAATAAAGCATAAAACTACAGAAATAATTGTAGAGTATATGTTAAATAATTTAAAAACAATTTCGTCTCTGTGGTTGTTTTGACCCTACATGGTTAACTTATGGAAGAAATTACTAACTAATTTCACAAACTCATTTTTTTGCATGTCTCATCCAGAAGGAATGATCTCTTATTGGTAAAGTTGGCAAAGGCTACAGCTCAAGAATACCTATATAAGCCTCCAAAGTGGAACCTGAGAAGGGCAGGTGGACCTACATCATTAATGGACTATGATCTGAGATAGCATGCGAATCACTACTCAATCCCCACAGTGACACTATTTTGCCATTGGTTCAAATAAGGGCTCCAGACGACTCTATTAGCATCACATTTTAAATTCTTTTAATTTGTTTGAATAACTCAGGCACCCACAAATTTAGCATGATGGCCTACTAAAACTTTTCTCCAGTCTGAATTAAGTGTTAGCCAGAGACTGACTGCAATGCTCCAGCATTCCCAATTGTGAACAGTAAAGAGAATTCACAGATGATGGTCCACAACACAAGCACAGATTGCCCTACAAAAGAGAGGTGGATTATTTATGGCCAGCATAAAAAGCATCGATACACTATCCAATCACAGTTATCTTACAGTAATAACATCCAATAATAAGTTCCTATGTCTAGTGTACCTGGAGCACAACCAACCAGAAACTCTGCCAACTAACTTTATATGCAGATTGTAATGGATTCAGATATACCAACTACTTTCAAGCCATGCAATGCATGTGGAGGAGATAAAGAATGTTTAAAATAAGAAGAGACACACTATTCTGATCTTGTTTTCAGTTAATAAGGCTTGATACCTAAGTTGACCTTAAATAAAAGGCTCTTTGGCATTTTACCTTGCAATTAGGCCAACAACTATGTTTGGAAAACAGTCATATCTAATTGTTCACTTCAATATCTGAAATAGTTAAGTGCAGAGGGACATTCTGAATAAGCATTTTTTACTTTAGTTATCAAACAACAACCAATTCTGATGACATGCAAAAAAAACTTTTTATTTCCTAGAAATGCAGAGATGAATAACTTGCCAAATGCGCTTACGGTTCAAGTAAAGCATGTTATATAATTTGACATGATCTTTCAAAATGTGTCTAATCATATATCTATTATGATTACAGTCAAATCATCATATTTTGCAGCATGCCAGCTCAATCATGTCAACCACTATAAGCCCAACCCCTGAGAAGTCATCAGGAAATTGTGCAATAGTTACTGGCACATGCAACTTTCCTAGCAAATCATGTTGAAAGAACAATAATAGAACTTTTTTTTTCTGCTTTCGATCACAAAAGGAAGAGGCACCACTAGACAATTATTTGTAATCCATAGGGGACTAAGATTGTTCGATAGGAGAAAAAACAGTCCTGATGTCACAAATAGCCACTGAAATATACACCTAAGTTGTTTGGAACTTAGATTAGCTTCCTAGGTAATCATGACTACAACAGGGATGTTACTCTGCATCATTACCATCCAGATATAGATTGTGATGCCACATCAATGCCATTCCATCTTTGCTCAAGACCATGGATTGTAGTTGAAGCTATGCAGGGAAATTTGCTTTGTGTCTCAATACCTGCTTTGTTTCTTTCTTTCTTTCTTTCTTTTGATTTTGGTACAGATGCTGGAACGGATAGTCCTACTAATACTTTCACGTTTCTCCTATTCCTTGTTTCTTTCTACTTTGCCATGCCTTACTAGTATGCATTCTGTTTTTAAGTGAACTTTTTTTTAATCTACTGTTTTCTATGCTGCTATTTTTCATGTCACCATGCATTGTTGTTTCCCACTCTTCATTTGTTTTTGACTCCCATCATCTTTGTTAAATTCTGCCAGCTTTCTTTTCCTACATTTTACTTATTTTCTGAGAAAAATGAGGCCTATGTCTGATACTGCATTTCAGATGACTTTCATTTGTTTTGCAGGATGCAAATTGCTCTGTCTTTCTTGTTCTTGGTGCCATTCTAACCAGAAATGACCTTTCTTCTTGCATATATCTTTTTCCGACTGAAACCTAAAAGTTCCCGCTCAAATTTTGTTAATCTTTCTTTCGCAGATGGTGCTGCAGTTATAAATCTTTCCTAAGTGGAGTAACATCAGATTATATTACAAAACAATTTTATCTCTCAGTTTGCCCATTTAATATTTGGTGAATCTTATATTTAGTTCTAGGAAAATATTATTTCATTGGTCACACTAGGCTTCTTTATTGTCTTCTTTTTGCATTTCCTAAGTGCACAGCTTAAAGCCGCAGAGAGTCCACTTACAATTAAGGCAATCAAAGCCTTTTGTTGCCTATGCACTACTGTGTAGTATCCTGTTGACTTCTTTAAGGATTGGAAAAGCACTCTCTCATGTGAAAGCATAGACCATGTTGACTGCATCATATGCTATAAATTTAGAGCCATTCTAACATAAGCATCATCATCATCAAGTGCAAGAAGGCATAAACTATCAACATAGGATCGGCTAGAAGCAAAACTGACAATCGAAAAAGCTTGCCATAGTTTACAGTTAATTGGCACACAATAACTCTCAAGCTAATACTAATTTCCTAACCAAGGCAAATCCAGATAAAAGAAGAACTTCTTGAAAGAGTTACAAAGGTTGTTGGACAGAAAGCTTGATTGTGTTTGTTGTAGTTTAAACTCAAACAACCATTGAGCAATCCCAGGACACCAGTAACTTGAGGACACAGGTGGAAGTGGGGCAGGTACCCGAAAATTTACATGAATCCAAGCCAACTAGCGATCGAGTTATGCAAACCCAAACCTGGATTCAACCTGAACATGACTCAATTATCTATTTTTCAACCTGAACCCATCCCAAACTGATAATTAAAGGGCACTGAACCCAGTTTAAGCAGGTTCCACAATCGGTAGGCCTGGGTCCCTTAGAAAACATGATCAGCTGCCATTCCTGCTTAAGGAATGGTAAAAGAAGGGATAAACAACAAACTATGTTACAGGGTATATGCTTATATGCAGCGCAAACTGCACAAATAATCCAATGAACAAATTTACTATTTTCCAGACCTTCTATTGAAGTGCTCTGGCTTCAGTCAAGATAGGTAGATCTCGAAAAGGACAAAATCTCCTTTATTCTTGTTCCAGAGCCTCTCTTAAATGTCTATAATACTTATCATAATTACAATTTATTGACCTGCATGAATACTCGTGATCACATGTCACAAATAATAACATTCAATTATTAAAGCATTTCTTTATTGCGAGATTGGTGTTTTATATACAAGAAAATGCTCTACAATCCAAAGAAAAGATCTATGGCGACAAAGCATAATATTTTGCTCGAATATGGCATGTTGTTTCATCAATCAGTTCCAAAAACGAACCACATGGAGATCTAAAGAACATGGATGGGAGTCATAGAAAGGCGATCGTACCCGAACCGAGACTCCACGGATTCCAGTGGTCGCCGTCGCTGGCGATTTCACCAACGAGCTCGCGGCTCGGAGAAGGTTGTCTCGATGATGTCGTAGTCGGGTCCTGGAATAGCTCTCCAAGCGATCGGAGCAAGCTTCGAGCAACGGTGAGGAGGCGGACGAGAAGTTGCCATGAGACGACGGTTTGCGAGGGGGAGGGAGAGCGCGAGCTGTTCATTTCTGGGCGAATTTGTGGTGAGTGAGGCCCATACGGACCGCATTTTGATGACCTATTGAATGATGGAAGAATAATCCGATTTATAAAATGCTTAATGATAATATTTATTTTAAGTTTTTTTTTTGCCTAATTTTAGAGATAATTATAGATTATTCCTGTAGTTAACTATAATTAGTATCCCGATCCATATATTTTAAAAAATAATATTATGATTCATATATTTATAAAAATGAAACATTTAACTTCAATTCTCCTTATCTTGTTAACTTCGTCGATAGAAAAAATTATACATATTGTACGTGCAAAAGGAATGCGAATGAAAAAAAATAAAAATATAATTTTATTATTTTTTAATTATTAATTTTATATAAAATAAAAAAGGATTGATCTTCTCCTCTCATCTTCTTTCTAATATACTCGCCCACCGCCCGTCGCACTTGCTTGCTTACTGCTCATCTCCTTGCCTACTACATCGGCTTGCTCATCGCCTCATCATCCTCGCCTTGGTCGACGATAGCATCCCGTCATCCCCGCCCTGGCCGATAGCGATTTCGTCATTATGAGTAAAGCTCGTTGCTTGTGTATATCATGTGCGTTTTCATTTTTATAATAGTGGTGAAGAAGATGAAAGGCATTTCTACGTGAAACTCCTCTATGTAACATAATCTAGAGAAGGGCAATGACCAAGGCACGGCAAGTTCTTACAGAGATATATGTCGTGTAATAATAAAAGAGATCAGATTTATGATTTGCTACATTTATGTTACTCAGCAACTAGACTTCATCCTCCTGAATCCTTCCACTTTTACATAACTGATGGATTAGAAAATTATTTGAATAGTATCAGCTTTGTCTGAATAAAAGAGAGATAGATAAGGATGTTAACTCAAGAAGATTTCCCAGTTTATGAGTTTGGAGGAGTAAAAAGAAATGTATATTTCTAGCAAAGGTTTTACTGTAGAATTTATAATATACATATGGCTATGAGAATGTTAGCTTAGATTTCTTATTAATATAGTGTCTTCTTATGCTAGCTAAAAATAGAGAAAGCTTTATCTCAGCTTCTTTTTAGGCCTGGAATTAGTTCAATCACTTACATCCCATAGCTCTTAAAAACTGATCTATCAAACTAATCATGAATTATGAGTTCTTTCACAACCCAGTTTATATGCAAGAAGATCAAGCATGCAAATTGATGCCAAGGAATTTGCTTTAAGAACAGCCATTGGAGATAATATACAAGTTCTTCAGTATTGCAAGTTTTATACTCAATTTTCTTTTAATAACAGAAGATGCAATCATTTCACTCTTAGAGATAACATACAAGTATTTTAACATTGTTGCAAATCACTGGAATATATTGACACCAGGGGAACTCCCAAGCCAGCATCATATCAAAAGTTAATTGGTAGAACTCCTTATCGGCCGAATAATCTGGACTTTGATCACCACATGAAAAGTTCTGAAACAGCAATATTCAAATAGGTCTCTTGAGTTAGATCTGCCAATGAGTCAGATCTGATATAGATAATGACATATCTACTTAGCCAAAGAACTTCAATATTTCATTAGCACTTCAATATTCGGATCTTGCATTGAAAGATCATATCATTTGACTAATTTATTGCAACGATACATGCCTGCCATAAGGAATATAATGATCAAATTTAGGAAGATGAAAAGAAAACCAATGTATTCCCTTAGCCAAAAGAACGAGGTAAACCAATGTATTCCCTTCAAGAATATAAGATGGTGAGAAGGGAGATCTCATGTTACAAAAGAACGAGAATAAAAATAAATTAAGCGACGACATAGTTAGGTTAAAACAAGAAAATCAATCTTTTTTTTTTCATTTTATCTAAAATTAATAATTTAAAAATAATAAAATTATATTTTTATTTTTTTAATTCGTATACCATTTGTACATGTCAACATAATAAATTAACGATGTAAAAAAAATAAATTTTTTTTTTATTTTTATAAGTATAAAAATCCTAACATTACCTTTTAAAATATGAAATACTAATCATAATTAACATAATCTATACTTACCCCAAATTTAGAAATGATAGGTCACACTCTTAAATGGGAAGATTCACACACAAAAACAAAGCTTAACAGATAGAATGAGATAAAAGATCACAAACACCGTAGACACGTCACACAAATAAATAGATTAAAACAGGTCCATATGTCATAAACAACATGACTGAATCACCAGAATATAGTCACGGATGGGAAAACATGGCTTTTAAGTGCAAAAGCAGCATCCAACGTACGCCAAAACACAAGTCCCACATGTAATTACAACATAACAGATGCAACAGAGCATCATCCTAAGCTACAACAGCAACAGCAGCAGCCATCTCAAGCCCTTTCCCCACGGATTCTCCGAGCCAACTGAATGTCCTTGGGCATGATCGTCACACGCTTGGCATGGATAGCACACAAGTTCGTGTCCTCAAACAACCCCACCAGGTAGGCTTCAGCAGCCTCTTGCAATGCGAGCACGGCATGGCTCTGGAACCGCAGATCAGTCTGTCGAACACAGTCAAACCACATTAGACTGGCTCACTGATACTATCCACAACCACCAATGAACATTTCCAATTTCAACCTTAAAATCCTGAGCAATCTCCCTAACAAGCCTCTGGAATGGTAACTTCCTGATGAGAAGTTCTGTGCTCTTTTGATATTTGCGGATCTCGCTGTCATGATTGTACACGAAACAGATAGTAAACATCAAAACAAACATTGCATAAACCAGCCGATCGACCTGCCATAAGCTCACATGACATATTACGTACCGAAGAGCGACAGTCCCAGGGCGATAGCGGTGAGGCTTCTTCACTCCGCCTGTGGTAGGAGCAGACTTGCGAGCAGCCTACGAAAATACAATACCACATCATAGTTCCTTAAACACAAAGACAAACACGAGGCTGCCGACAATAGAAACTAAACCTTGGTAGCAAGCTGTTTCCTAGGAGCCTTCCCTCCTGTGGACTTGCGAGCAGTCTGCTTAGTACGAGCCATCTGATTAAAAAAAGTTAGTTGTTTGAGATGACCTTGAAATATCCATATCATGTGATGTATTAATGCAAATTGAAGGATCTGCCAAACCACTATATCACAAGATGAAGGGAGGTAAATGTAGATGACAATCAATTGTAATTCATATCCCTATAACCCTCATCTATAGAAATAATTTTAGGCATTTAAGAAACAAAATTCACTCAGTCTGCGAATGTGCATATTCCTATAGTCATGACTCCACTGCTAAACCTTTCAGATAAGTAATGATACTTACCGACGATAAAAGAATAACACATACCATGTCCACTTGAGATGTAGCCACAAATATTAGTCAAAAAAATGGGCAAAAATGATGCAAAACATCATCCCCAAAACACAATAAGATTCTTCACTAGTCAGGGATTTTAAAAAACCAAACCTGAATATCATCAATTATAGGGCAATTCCATAAACTCAAGGCAAAGCCACCGGGACCTATGACTTACGAGCTCAATAAAATAATTATTGTAGCCAAACTACAACGACACTTGTTAAAGCTAATGTCATATTCCACCTATCCAAAGCCCACATATATGGATATGAACCAAGTCCTGTCTGTATCCATGTATACAAACAATCTAATGTGTTTCAAGCATCAAAGTAACGATATAGCACAATCAAAATTCATTCAAATAGAAATCATGTTATCTTCTCATTACAGTTGACTTGAAGACTTGTTATCTAGTAGATATTATTATCAAATTGTGGTAATAGCTTATTTATTGTTTGTCAAGCATTCAATTCCCGTTATGTTAAAAGATAATCCACCTTAAATACAGCTTATATTTACATGTATCTAAAAAAAATGAATGTCACATCCTAGATTTTTTTTTTCAGAATCACATATTTCCACACATACAGAGCCAAATAGATAAACATCACTTTATTCATAATTTATAAATATTTATTATAATTCATTTATTCGTTAAATCATAAGTTAAAAAGTAAACAAAGTGATGTTAACTAGATGAATCATCCAAGTGGCTCTACCTAACGATAGAGGAAAGTTCGCTCTCCGCTGAAATCTGATTTAGTATTAGTGGGACACTACTCTGAAAATCAAAAACAAAAAAAAAATTCAACGACACTAAGTAGTAACCCCAAAAGTTAAATTCAAAATTAATACATGATAAAAAATCAATCATCCTATTAGCATTTATCAAATGCCCGAAGGAACACTTCTGCAATAGCGAATGGAGAGGCTTTATCCTACAGAATGAGTTTGTGTTCTCCCACTAACGAATAGAGGCAAACTCATATCACACTCCCAACAATGGATGGATTAGTGTTCCTTACCCGCCAAAGTGGGAACATGTTCCTTCCAACAATGAATAAAAGAACCGATCAACCACGACATCTGACAGCCCGCTAATCCCCGACGGGAATTGCCCTACCTGCCCTCAACAGGGTAATAACATTATCTTATTTTATACTAGTCATATCTATGTCGGGATGAAATAACACATCAAAAATATCTCTTTTAAACATCATTCATGTCAAATACTACCAATAGCCATCAATTGACTTGAACCATAGTTCAATCGATCACACTAAACTCGATTTAACTAGAACCTAACATGGAACCACCCTATACTAGTATAATTTGGACTAAATTAGATATGAAACCACATTAAACTCGATTTAACTAGTATAAAACCACCCTAGACTAGTATAATTTGGACTAAATTAGGTTTAAATTAGGTAAAACTATCTTAAATAAATCAATCAATTCAGAATCACCCTGAATCGATCTAGACTAATCAATCTAGTTTAATTCAATCAATGGTTAGACTCCAATCCTACAATAATATTGGGCTAGGCTGGGCCAACCCATATACTGGTCATGTGCACTACACATGATTGTGCATGCATCACACCAAGTTAGGCCAACCTTAGCACATGGATTGGTCATCTGCATCACACATAACTACTCACATTAGGCTGGGTTGGGTTAGCCTGCGGGATAGGACCTGACCCGTGAGTTGGGCCTAGCCTACGGGTTGAGCCTGGTCTGCTGACTAGGCCTAGCCAGTATGTTGTGACCTAACCTATGGGTTAGGCCTAGCTCGCGAGCTATTTTAACCCTATTCTTATATAATTTCATCAATATCGAATTATAACAACATATATTCACTGATAATAATACATTAAAACATAACAACAGATAAAAGAATAAGATTGAAAGATTTCAATACAAAAAAATGACATTCTTAATTCAATAAAAATTAGAAATCATACTTTCAATACATACAATATGAATAATTTCAATATGATCTAATCAAACAATAAAATTCTAAATCTTAAAAGGGATCAAAATTTTCATATAATATATTATAATTTAACAATAAAAATTTTAACATTTAAAGGATTAAGAAATATTTTTTGAACTACTCATAATATATTTTAATCCAAATAAGATTAAGAGATAAACTACAATACGAGAAAATAACATTCTTAATCTAAATATAAAAAATCAAATATCATGTATTCAATACATAAAACATGTATAATTTTAGTATGTTAAATCTAAAATAAAAACATTTTAAGAGGATTGAAGAATCTCTTAAAAACTTTAAATAATATATTTTAATCCAATAATAAATATTTTGACATTAAAAGGATTGATAAATGTTTTCAAGCTATAAAAATTTTAACATTTAAGGAATCAAAATAAAAACTTTTATTTTTAAGAAAAATAGAAACACCTACTCTCCTCAACTAACTCATTGTTCCTTCCGCTATTGGGCTAGGTGAGGAACAAAAAAGAGAAATCCCTCCCCTCCCCCTAAATAGGGGGAAGTGACCATCCATTAAAAGAAGTTTTCCTTAATTTTCATGTTTATTTAATATGAATTATTTTTATTTAATATACTAACAAATATGGTATTATCGAATTTAGAATGTCTAATAATCATTTCCTAATTCACAATGACAAACAAAAAAATAAAATTAATATTTCCTAAATTACAATAACAAAGGAAATAAAAGTTGATTCCTAAATTAAATATTTGATTTGATTACAATGAAATTCAAACAATTTGCATGTGAAATCGAATCCACTTCTTAAAATAGGATATAAGCACTATCCATTCAGCTTCCATCATCCCTGTTTCAACGAAATGTCAAGAACTCAATATCCAGTTACAACAATTGTGATGCGCAAACTAAAGCGCAGAGGCCGGCAAAATGGAAGATATTACGACGCGGAAAAAGGGAAATCAATCCCAGTAACGGCGGTCCGTCACCCAACCATCGAAACAACTTTTAGAACTCCACCCACACGCACAAACAAAAGACATCAGCTTTACACCAGTAAACGAGGGATTCTAAAAGATCAAGGTCATAGAACCCTAGAACGAGAAATCCTCAAAGCTAAAAGAATCATAAACCTAACAAATATCGCAACGAGATCGGAAAATAAATTATATAGAAATCAAACCACGAATAAAATAAATATAAAGGATCAGAAGAAAAGAGCTGGATTACCACGTTTGGCCGTCGTCCTTCTCCTTCCCCACCGACGAAGTTTCGAAGCCAAAAAGGGCCAAAGGGACTATCGTCAGCAGGTGGATGCTATTTATCGGCTGAAGCCAGAGTTGGGCCATATTTTATTTTCACTCCAGGACCTGTGGACGGTCAAGATCTCGCTCCTTGTGTTTCTTCTACGCAAACTAACGGTAGAGATGTGATTTTGGATAGACAGTCGGATCGAGAAGCGTTGATCGGGGCCTTCTATTGGTCGGACAGCTCGTCCACGGATATCGGAGGCGGTCAATCGGTAAAGTCGCTGGCGGAGATGCATTTTAGATGCTCCGAAGATACGTTATACTGCAGATTCCAGCAAACAGCCTTGTCTACCGCTGGCCATCTCACCAAGTAAGTACAACAACGTGGGGCAAGCATTATTTAGGTGAACGATGCTTAACTTTACTCGCCATCATTCGACCCGCGCAGTTTCTCACCTAAAGTGCAGCGATCGAGGTGTGGGGGCCTCCGACGGATTTCGGTCCATAATTCCTGGAGCTAATTTTTACTGTAAAGAAATTATACGCGACCATGCTGTCCTATGGCCTCTGTCATAACATATGTCTGAGCCTATTTATTATGTTTATGTCCTGCGGCGGTTACGAATAGAGATGTTGACCTTTTAATATATGTTATTATTTTCATTATTTCTCCATTGTCATGCATGACATATGTTTCGGCCAGCGATCAATGTATCCGACATATATGATCTTAGTTGACCAACATTAATGTTCCATGTAAGCATGATTTTGAAGTTATTAGGTGATTGATCATGGCTTTCTTTCGATGGCATGCTGGCTGACGTCAAAAAAAGTAAAGAAAACGTAGAGCGCCGCTTCTGGACCCGTTTCTGACGTACCCGCTCGCCGAACGGCCTTTTCCCACAGCGGGTAGCAAACAAGCGGACGGGAAAAATAAATGAGACATAAGAGGTGATGAGACCGATTCCCACGTTCGTGATATTCCCAGTGACGAAATAGATCTCGGCCGTCGATCACGTGATTTCTGTTCCCGACTTCAAGTGCGGTTCCGTGACCCTCTTCTCTTTTATTGTATACCCAAACCCCCTCCCCTTCAACATACAAATATTTCATCAGCATGTATGGACGCTCAGGAATTCTCGAGAAAAAAACTTTTTCTTTTTGGATTTTTTCGAAAAATATTTTTTTATAAATTTTAAAGAATATTTCATTTTATCTAATACCTAAAATATCCGCATTCAATTTTTATATTATATTATGGTGATTTCAATAAAGTACCAAAAAAATTCTAATATTTTTAAATTCTATTATGTCTTTAAATTTGTTAAAATAAAAATACTATGTATAATATTTTTGTAGTTTTATTGAAACAAAAACACTATGTTACAATGTTTGTGTATTACATTATAGTATTTTTGTGGTATTACGAAAAATATTATAATATAGTTGAAAAATACTATAAATATAATATTTGTATTATGTTACATCATTATTCTGGTATCACTGAAAATATTATAATACAGTATAAAAACACTATAACTATATTGGTTTCATATGGATCGATCTATAGCAAAAAAAAAAAATCTAGATATTAGATAAAAAAAGAGATATTATTTACAAATTCTGGAAAAAGATTGTTATTAGCATCCTCTTTCTTTGTATTGAAAACTTTTACTATTAATAATTCCTTCAAAATTATTATTTTTAATTTATTACTTATTATATATATATATATATATTCTTTCTCTCATTCTTGAAGATTGTCTCTCATTCTCGAAGATTATTATTGATGATAGAAGAAGACGAGAAGAAGTTATCACAAGGAAGATAAATATAAAAAAAAGATTATGAAGATATTATATATTTTTTAGATGAATATTTAAAAAAATATTAAAAGTTTTTAAATTTAAATTATAAAATAGTAAAAATAAGATTACAAATAAAAATCTTCATTCTGAAAGCACTTCTTGAAAAAAAAAAGATAAGCTTTTTTTAGAATTCATGCTTGAAATTTCATATTCGTTATACATTTATTTATCCGATATTTATGGTAAAAAATGCACAATATTCGATCCCAAAAGAAAAGTCAACGTAGATAGTCTTTCCGGCAAACTAATTGTAAAGTTCGCATTAATCTTTGTATACTAATTCTAATTTTGTTAGGAAATTGAACTTAGGTAGATTATTTGATTTTATTTTAATATTGCGTTCAGGATTTATTAAATATTTGATATTTCGGAAATCATCCATGAGAGTGCTGTCAACGACAAATTTGAACTACGAAATGTGTATATACAGTACTTCTGAGGGCGTACTTGCGAATATAAACTTTAAAGGGTTATATGTTCATAATACCGAGGATGTTTTTGAGGAGTATAAACGAAGATATGTATACGTGAAGGGGTATACGTGAAAAGTTATTTCTTTTGTATTATTACGCAATTATAATACATTATATATTCAATATAGATCTCCTATGGCGTTCGGCTTTCCTCCCCTCCGTCGCTCCCTTCTCCTCGGCCCCGTCTCCCATCCCCTAGTCCTCGGCTTGTGAAATCGGATCTGCGCCTCTTTGACCCGTTCCACCATCGTGCCCCGGGAGGCGGAGAAGAACAACACGCACAGGGCGGAGCCGGAGGAGGAGGAGGAGAAGGAGAAGAGAAGGGAAGGGAAAGGGGAAAAGGAAAAGACAACATGTGGGTGTTCTATTTGATATCGCTGCCGCTCACCTTGGGGATGGTAACGATAACCTTGCGCTACTTCGCGGGGCCGGACGTGCCTCGTTACGTGATCCTCACCGTCGGATACGCCTGGTTCTGCTCCCTCTCCATTATCATCCTCGTCCCCGCCGACATCTGGACCGTACGATCTCGCCTGTTTGCTTCTTCCTCTTCCTCCTCTTTTCCCTTCGATTGAATTTGGTTATTGGATTCGATCGAGTTGTACGATTCGTGATTGAATTTGATTGAATCGGTTCTGTTTTATCCCCGGATCGTGCTGATCTTCATGTTGTATCGACTGATGTGGCAATTCTCCTTATGTTTGGGTTTTTGATTTATTCTTTCTAAGGTTGATTCCATCTGTTTATTTGGGAAGACCAAGCGTTATTTTTGTTCGCTTTTTCTTGATTTGATGTTCTGGGGTTATAGAATTGGCTAGGATTTCCATATGAAATTTAGATGTTGTTGATGCTCCACAAGAATTTATTGTAACTTCGTAAATTGATTAAAATTATAGCCCAGTAAATGAGATTACTACAGGTTGAAGAAGTTTGATATCTTCATTGTGGTTTATTTACGATAGATGATCTCAATCGTGAAACTTTCTATATAAATTTGGATCTTGTTGTAAAGTCTACGGAGTAAATTTGCTCTAAGACAATGGAGCTGTAAATCTCATCAAGTTCAGATCCTGTCTTCTTGAAATAATAGTGGCTTATGTTAATCATGATGAGATCATTGACAGCTAGTTATTCAGTTGACCTTTAGTTATCATAACAGGGTCAGATTTAGGTTGGGATTGTATTTTTGACTTAGCTCTTTATGACAACTTTGTGCCTCAAAGATGAATACAGGTTTTTGTTTTGAACATTGTCTCTTCTACTCTTTGCCTAGACCATTCCTGACTTGAAAATTTTGAAATCTACTGGTGCCTTGTTAGAATTGCTTCCTTCTTGCATGAGGATAAACTTTCTTACTAAACTTCTATTTATCGAGAAAGCTTCTCTCATTGATGAAATTGTTGACTGGGAATTGTACATGGATATGATGAGCTTTAGTACAATTGCTAACACTTTATTGTGCTGGGTTAGATCTTGATTTAAGAAATAAATTTAAATAGTGTTACGTGGTTCCTTCTATTAATCTTGTTTCCATGTAAAAGAAATTACTGCTGCTAGCCTATCACATGATAAAATAATTGTTTAATTTAGCTTATGTATAGCACATCGACCTTTCATTCTCTGTATTGTCCTAATGGTAATATCCTAATTTGCTTTGCAGACAATTACCCAACATTATAATGGAGGCATTGCTTTCTTTTGGAGTTGGTCATATTGGAGTACATTTTTGCTAACATGGTATGTAGCATTTTTTAACCTTTTCTTTTGTCTATTATCCCTTTCTTAAGGCTTCAGTTTATTGTGTTTTGGTTGTTCACCATGATGTACTCAATGGAGCATAGGACTTATAGGTCAGTAACCGGTGTATCTTATCATGTAAAGTTGAGGCAATTATATTTGAGGACGGCAGCGTAGTGTGTTATCTACTTTATAAAATACTGACACTTAAAGAACCTCTTAAATATTTTTTGGGGTTACTAACCATTATGTACCACTCTGACATGGTTCGAGTGTTGGTATTGGTTTTGTACATTAAACTTTTATATCAACTGTATTCAATTGCATACTGGCTTTCATAATGTTCACATACAATTTGTAATGTCTTCTAATGGTCATATAAAGATTTATATTTCCATTTACCAGTTTATTTGTATTAATCGTTTTAAGTTTCATTTATCTCTCTAAGCAGGGCTGTGGTTCCTACTATTCAGGGTTATGAAGATGCTGGCGATTTCACGGTTAAAGAAAGACTAAAGACAAGCCTGCATGTGAACTTGGTCTTTTATATAGTTGTTGGATCTATAGGCCTTTTTGGGCTTATTTTGCTCATCGTCATGCACAAAGTTTGGTATATTACATATTACTTATTCAATTATTACAGATTCTTTTCTGCATTTTTTTGGTTAATGTGACTACTAATTTCAATAATAGTTCATGTCATCCTACAGATTTTTCAATTTAGAGAAACATGTGTTTTCTTAGAACTTGCTAGTTATCATGTTTATTTGATTCAATATATATACACACTTATTCACCATATGTTTTGGTTTAATATTTGTGCTACAATACTACTATTACATTCTAATTCTTCACAAGTTTTGTGATTCTTCTCCACTTCTTGTGAAAGCATAAAAGCAACAAGTTCAGCCAATTTACATCTTCTAATGTGGTTTCAGGATCAAACCGATTGAGGTGGTATCTATTAGGAAGGAGGATATTAGGGAAGAGGAACTATGACAATAATCATAGTCATATTAGGAAGGAAGAATCATAACAATAATGTTAGTCTCGCATCTATTAGGAAGGAGAAATTATGATAATAATCTTACCATGATTTTTCCAATCATTGCATCATCGGTGTGTATATTTTTGCATTTATTCTTGATTTGTATTGCTGTCAAAATTATGTAAGTTTCTTTTTCCATAACATTTTCTTGTGTATGTATTTCATTATTGCGAGAATTATATGATTTTGATAATTATATAAAATAGTAATAATATATAACTGCATATTCCAATAATACAATGATTGAGAGAATCATACAAGATTGTCACTATTGTTTTTCCTTCCTAATAAATAGGATGGTTGAGAAAATCATGGTTAAGATTATTGTCATGATGCTTTCTTCCGTCTATTTTTCTTGTTTCCGAAAATCCTTTTTCCTAATATTCTCTTTCTCAAATCTCAACCACATCAATTGGTATCGATTGATCTTTACTAATCTGACCAAGAACCATATTGTGACATATAGCTCAGTGATAATATGCCCCATTCAGTTTTACTTTTTGTTGTTCAAATTTCAATGATTTCCGATGGTATAGGTTGACATACCATTTGGTATACCTACACCTAACTGGTCCAGTTGTCAAAATTTGGTATTGATCGAGATTTAAATGCTGGGTGGTGTTACATCTTTTATTTGTTGAGTGGGAAAACAAATGGTTTTATCCACATTTCTGAAGTAATTTGTTATGTTTTTCACTTAATTCATAGAGCTGCTATAAAATATAAGAAGTACGAAATTGTTGACTTTAATGTCAGTACAAGATCTCTCTCCCATTTTAGCAAAGAGGGGGAGGCCATGGGTTTTGCAATTGGGTTTTGGAACATGTCATCAGGATTTATGAATTAGGTATAATAAATAAATAAATAAAATAAATATAAGCATCCAAATAAAACACCTTTCTTTTTCAATAAACTTATTTCTCACAAATACTAGACATGTTACATTTAGTGGACTCATGGGCACTATTTAATTAAAAACAAAATAAACTAGGGAAGATAATTGGAGGCCTTTAGGACTATAAAGTCAAATTCAATTATTGATTTCTTCATCTTCCTTCTCATATATCCTAATCCTACCCTGTTTTTTTATCTAGGGTTGTTCTGGATGAGGTTGGAAAGTTTGATCTGGCCAACTCTGGTCAAGATTGATTATAGTTGCTTTGGACTGATCTATTCAATTCCTGGATTGGCCTGATCTATCCTTGCTGGTCTCTGAGTGGATTTATGATCCAATTTATTTCATATTTTAGCAATTCTAACTGGCACTTGAAGTAGTACCTGACTTTAGACCATATAATAACAAAGGATATGAGGATAAAATATGCTCCCATTATGTACCCACTCATATATTTATTTGCAATAGCAGCTTCTACATCAGTTTGGTGTCAACATCCCTTTGGTGTTTGATATTCCTTAATTTTGTCTAATAGTTGATCCTCTAACAACAGGAGTGGTGGTATTGTGGGCTTTGCTATGGCTTGTTCAAATACATTTGGGCTTGTGACTGGTGCATTTCTTCTCGGTTTTGGTCTTAGTGAAATCCCAAAAAGCATCTGGAGGAATGCAGATTGGACTTACCGCCAGAAAGTTCTCTCTCACAGGGTTGCAAAAATGGCTGTAAAACTTGACAACGCTCATCAAGAATTTTCAAATGCAATTGTGGTTAGTACTTCTCTGTTTTCCATTTTGGAAGCAGTCATGATCTTCCTTTGCATGAAAGAGAAATGAATTGACCTATTCAGTTTGATTATAACTGACAATTAGTTTCTATCATTATTACTTACATGTTTTGTATTTAATTTGTATTTTAGGTTACACAAGCTACCTCCAATCAGATGTCAAAGCGTGATTCTTTAAGACCCTACATGGATGTTATTGATAAAATGTTACTTCAAATGGTAGTGATTGCTAATTTTGAAAAGAAAAATTATTTGACAAAATGCCAATTTGGAAAGTTCTGGTTCATCAGGCTTTAAATATGACATTTTTTCAGCTAAAGGAAGATCCTTCTTTCAAGCCATCAGGCGGTAGACTGGGGGAAAACGATATGGATTATGATACGGATGATAAGACGATGGCTGCACTTAGACGTCAGCTTAGGAAAGCTCGAGAGGAGTACTACAGATACAAAAGGTTTGGCTCATTCATGTTTAGGTTCTTTCTATTTGCATTATAACTCAATTTACAATGGGGTTGATACAGTTCTTACCATAAGCTGGAAATTTTGATAAATGCATTTCATTCTGTTTCTTTTCTCTCTATTAGTTAGTTGCGAGTGATATTGGAAGCTAGGCCTATAGAAACTGATCTTAGTAGCTTGTTGATTAATTCATTTTTTGCTATGCGACTTAAGATGGAAGAATATGTTTATTTCATTTTAATCCTCACTGGCATTTCATAAATGCTTGCAGTGAATATATGACTTATGTGGTGGAAGCGCTTGAGCTTGAAGATACCATCAAAAATTATGAACGCCGTGATTCAAATGGATGGTTCGTCTTTAATTTCCATTTATGTTTTAGCTTTGCACAACTTGTTGACCAAACATAATTGTGTTATTTTCACATTTTTGCCTAAAGGAGTGTCTTCTTGCTTGAACCCTTAGGCATCAGAATTACAGGAAAACTCTAATTTGTGCTTCAAGAACATTACTCCTTTGTCGCATCAACAGTGTTAACACACTTACTGCAGTATCTCAGGAACAATATAACAGTCATTCTTCTCATCATCATTTGCCCTGCACTTCATTGTTTTTTATATCTAGCTTGGTTGATCTATATATGACTTTGTGGTGTATCTTGGCTTAGAACTCAATAAATCCAACTTTCCATCTACTTCTTCAATAGAAAAGCTTTTAAATAAGAAGTGGCAGCAGGAAAAAGGAGGAATTTGGAGCAAAGTATATTTACTATTGTTTAGTTTCACTAATGCTACTTATTACCAAAGATGCCCATCTGAAGAACCTCAGTTCAAGGAAAAGTAGGTGGCTCTTGAAGCAAGATCTCTAGTTAGAGACAAATGCATTCCCTCATTTGAAGAGAGATGATCATCGGACATGATTTTATTACTTAGTATGATACAGTTTGAGTGTGTGTTCTGAATACATAACAATAATTATTTAATATATTCATTTAAAACAATTCACGTTATAATCTTCTCAAAATGTCCAGGTAAAACTAAAAAATTCTGCTTAAACAAGAGGATCATAGTATGGTTGCCTGGACAGCTTGTGCTTGATATTGGTTGGCATGTATACTAGTGGAGCATTGGCATTAAGCATCTTACTCGTAGTTCCCCTTTCTGGTACAGTAACATGCTACAGGACAATTGTGGATAACACTAGTGTATGCAATGTACACAGGTGCATGTGAACTTGCATGCATGTAGGTGCTTTTGAACTTGCATGTGTCAGCAGGAACTTGCATAACTCAGGTGCCATCCATCAAAAAACCATCTCTTTTGGAAGAGCTGGCATAGGATTGACAGAAAAAAGTGTAACTCCATGGATTCACATGAGGCCAACAAACTGATTTTGATTTTTCATTAGTCCAAGTGAAATGGACCAAGATATCACAATATCATTACAACTACGGATGTTATTCTTTTAATCAATGTAATTTGATTGTAATTATTGCAGGAAGTACATCTCAAGTTTTAGAGAAAGCAGAACGGGCACACTAGGATCCTCTCTTGATATTGTTGGTAAATTTCTTTCCTATATTAAAGAATTAGGCTATTCTGTTTTTCTTTTTTTTTCGTAAGATAAAAGTTGGAAAGCCAGCCTAAACATTTAAGTACGATTGCAAATCAGTTTCTAGTTCTATTTTTAATATGTACTTGTAGCAATAGGGTTAAGATGAATTATTTGTCTTATATTTGAAATATATACTGATAAGGAGATAGCTTTGCAGAGTTACTATGGCGCTGTATATTGAGGAAGCAACTGCAGAAAATCTTGGCAGTGACACTTGGTTGCATGTCAGTGGCTATCCTGTTGGCTGAGGCTACCTTATTACCAAGTGGGGTTGACTTATCCCTCTTCTCCATTCTCATAAATGCTGTGGGAAAGCAAGAGGTGCTAGTCCAGGTAAAAATCTGGAAAATATAACATTATTCTATTCTTTGCCTCCTTTTGTATTTCAAATCTAGATAGGGATGCATATAGAGTAAATTTAGATTAAAATGACTGGTTGTATTCTCTTATGTTTGCCTATTTGATAAGGGGTTGCTTCTCCATGTAATAATGTTTAAGTTAAGTAAGCATTTAGTTCATTCAGACCCTATCTCTCTTTTCAGGGCTTTTAAGTACTTCAAGATTGAATCTTGTTCTTTACTTATGGACCTTGTATTACTTGTATTTATGTTTAGAGCAGTTCAATGACAGCAAATATGCTTTGCAGATAGCTGCCTTTGTTCCTGTCATGTACATGTGTATTTGCACATATTATTCACTATTCAAGATTGGAATGCTAATGTTCTATTCATTCACTCCAAGACAAACAAGCTCAGTGAGCTTGCTTATGATATGCTCGTAAGTATTTTCTGTATTTATTTGATTTCTAACGTCCATCAAGATTTTCATATTTCATGATGCTGAATATTGATCCTTTTTTTGCCAGAATGGTAGCGCGTTATGCACCTCCGATTTCTTACAATTTTCTAAATCTTATTCGTCTTGGTTCCAATGCAAAAACAATATTTGAAAGGGTAAGTGCTCTTGTAATTTAATATCTTATGCGTTCTTCCATGAATCATTGGACTAATGCTGGTAAGTGTCAATCAGAGGCATATATTCCTGGCTAAAAGGAAAACAGATGACTCTTGTAAGGCAAAAGTAAAACCAAAGGGATTTTGCGTGAACCTGATCTCCTGGCACACCTCATGATAAATGAATCATTAAAATTCTTGAGATTAATTGGACCAATGGGGTTATCAGATGGTACAGCTAGTCACTCTCTATGCACCACTTGTAGGTGCATGGCATGTATGGGGAATGAACAAACTGTGGATGGGTTCACGTTGGGATCAAATAGAACATTAGCCTAACATATTTTTGCAGTTCATTTCAACTAAATAATAATAGGCAATTGATTAACAACATACGAGGAATGGATTGTATGGATTGTATTCGACCATTTAAAGCAGTTCATACTTCAAAATTATGATTTATAACTACATTTTATTCTTCTAGTAAGCATGCCTAATGATGCTAGGTGAAGGATTAAGTTGTTTCATAATCTACAGTCAACGCAATATATCAGCCTTTCTTCATTGTCAAGCATCGACATCAATTAGCGAACTTGATCGGATGTGTTTGGTTTATAGTTTTATATATTTAAAATTTTTCTTGATTTTCTTTTGCTTTATCTACTTTTGCTCATGTAGAGGTTGTCTTTTTTTCTCCATTTGATCAACCTTTCAGGAACATATGATGGTAGTAATTTTAGGGTTGTTAATTCAAGATTTTTGTATCATATCCTGTAATTATTTTGCCCATGACAGTTGTCTTTCGATTATGAAAACAGAGAATGGGGAATATCGATGATGCTGTCCCTTTCTTTGGAAAAGGGTTTAACAAAATCTATCCACTTATCATGGTTGTTTACACCCTGCTGGTAGCCAGCAATTTCTTTGACCGAATGGTTGACTTTTTTGGAAGTTGGAAAAGGCTCAAGTTCCAAAGTGAGGAAAAGGATATGGATGGGTTCAATCCTTCTGGCATTATAATCCTGCAAAAGGGTAAATTTTTTTATACTCTCTCACAATTGTGCATGCTTAATTGATTTTTGTTGGTGTTTTTCTGGTTATTTACTAGCATGCTAAATGCAGGTAATTGGAGGAACCTAGTTTTGCCCCTTAGTACTTGCTCTGACATAGTAACAGATTTGAAAACGTATTTTTGAGCTTGGTACCAAGGCCAGCTTTTGTCTTTGTCTGAAAAGCAATTTGGCTTCAGGTCCTGATATGTTGGTTTTTGTCTTTTCATACTATCAGTGTGCTCTTCCCAAACCACAACCAAGAGAAGGGAAAGGGATGAGTGCTTTATGAGTTATACTAATTAGCGTCAACTTTGTTTTTGTTCATTAAGAACATTACTGAATCTTTCTCTTAGTCGAGCTTTCCACTGTTCACATTTAAGCCAGTATTTGATCATACTAACACTTCCAATACATTTAATCATGCTTTATTGCTATTGGCTGATGGTGTTTGACTGGCATTATAAATCCTATAGGACTCATAGGCCTTGTGACAATTGTAGTTAACAATCTTCTCACTGGTCCTTTGAGAATATATTTGGGAACCTAAATGGACAAATCTAATATCTGAATTTTTTATCTCTTCAGAAAGGTCTTGGCTTGAACAGGGGCGCAAAGTTGGTGAGCAAGTTGTGCCATTAGCAAGAAATTTTAATGGTACAGATGTTGATGTTGAGTCAGGCAGTTCACCGCCAGTAAGTAATCTCGCTACTTGATGGTTTCATCATAAAAAAAATCATTCATAACTTGAAAGCTACATGCTAGCTTCTCAAAGAACATAGTTAGATCCATACATTTTACTTTTGTCTTCTGTTGGGTCCACTGCATCGAGTCTGAATGGATCACCATCCGGGCACTTCTATTCCACAACATAATTATGCTTTGCTTGGCTTGAGAAGATTGAAGCAACAAACAGAAAGGTTATTTGATTGTTCAAACTTCAAACCATAGGGACATTAGGATCATGAAGTATAGTTGTAATTCTAAGAAAGATTTGTCTGTTTACACTTGCAAAAATCATGTTTGCTTTTATCCTTTTCATATAATTGATCTTGTTCCATGTATTCAACGATTATCTCATTCAGGGCAAGGAGGTTTTGGAGGTGAAAGCAGCATCGGTCCTACCGAAGGAGAACAGTAACGGGATTCCACCTAAACCTCCAAAACAAGATAAGCGCAAAGACACTACCAGCCATGAAGCTATCGTGAACAAGTACACAATGATAAGGGAACAGCAAGTGAAGAAACCGGCCAGCCCTGCATTGAAGGAAAAGGCCACATCCTCAGCATCTATGTCTTTGCTCGAGGCAGGCAACTCCAAGAGGCAGTCTGACGGCCCAGCAGTGGGTACCACCTCAGGATTAACTTCTACATGGGCATCAATGAAGAATGGTTTTCAGAACTTCAAAACTAATTTGGGGTCCAAGAAATTCTTTCCATTGCGCCAAGTTCAGGAGACTCCACTCCATTCTCGTGGCTCTTCTTCTGAATCCTTGGATGAAATTTTCCAAAAGTTGAAGCAACGTCCAAGTAAAAATCAAGATGGGGATTTCGATTTTGATTTCGATGACAACGACATGGGCATTACAGATATGCGCTCTACCAGATAGCTCCTGGCCTACTATTCATGAAGTAAAGCAGAACAAAAGGAGCTCAGACCGAGAATGTCTTCTTGTATGAATCAAGCAAGTGTATAGACTGGACAGCCAGTCTGCCATGAAGTCAATTTTTCTTCTCTTCTTTGGAGTCAATCCCTATAGTTCTCGGGAAGCCTCCAATAATATATGTAGCAAAAGGTCTATACGTGTTCGGTTGAACCACCAAACTAGTTGGACTCGGAAAGATAGCAAAAGGTCACAGTTGGTCATAGGGTTCACCTATCATTTCTAACATGTACATTCACATGATTTGTATGTTGCTTTCGTGGAGAGTGCCATTTAACTAGTTTTCCATGATTTTTGTTCTTAGATTCTTGTCACGTTCTGAAATGCCGAACCCAAAAAATTCTTGTTAGTTTGGGTGTTGCTTAGTTCTGGATGCTTAACTGATCTAACCTGACCTAACCAAATTTGTCCCTGCCAAAACATGGGACAAATTTGGGTATTTTCTTAAAAATCCCTATTTATATGTGTCTGTGTGGCTGTGTGTGTGTGTGAGAGAGAGAGAGAGATTGTTTTTGCCAGTAGACCATAGGCATGAGTTTGTGGTGTCATTATGCAATGCATGATGGATCAAATAATTTAGCACATGAAGATTGAAGTGACCATGATTTATACCAAATGGTACGAAAATGATAACCTCGGAACTCCACATCCACATGCAATACTTGATACACTGATCCAATAAAATTCAACATAATGTTTTCCAAGGTTTTTTTTTATTTTTAAGCAAATATCCTGCTCAAGGTTTTCCAAATGAAGTAGAACCTGCAAAGTAGTATTGATGAAACCAGACACAGGGAATTTATGATGAGTGGAAGATGAATCACAATACATGCCTATGAAATGTTAGAATTTAATCAACATTTAGAGTACTAATACTCCTAACAATTGAATGATATAGCCAATTGTCCTTTTTCTTATGTAAACTATTTAATTTTCTGTTCTTGCCTCTCTGGTCAATTCACATCTCTCGAAATGAGATTATGAGACACCAGTCTCTTTCACTGAAAACGAAAGCAACAACTGTGTAGGCTATTGCAGAGAATCACAGGTCATGTCATGATTGCCTACCTCTTGGCTAGATTTGTCCCCAAGGGCAGGTGAATAATTCCTAATTTCTTGTAGACAATGCATGAACAGGCATGACAAAAATATCAAAGCAAAGCTATTGAAAGTGAAAGGAAGGCCAATCTCTCTAAGCCTGCAACAAGGGGCTGCCTGGATTGGTGATTTGATGCAAACCAGAATGGCTTGTGGAATCCCCACATCATGTCTCTTCTCTAAGACTCACCCACCCTGATGCATACCCACATGACAGAGATCCAAAGTACTACAGTCCAACATGAGCCATGAAGCTAAATGCAGTGAGGAATTGTTTGTGGAGTCAAACATGCTTTTTGTGGTGATTGCTGTGTCCACCATGGAAAGTCATACATTATGATTTGAAGCAGCAACCAGATTGAGGTCTTGTTTGATGCAATCTGCTTAAAAGACTCTCTGCATTCTTCTTTGGAAGTGGATTGCCATTAGAACAAGTTTGAATCTTGTGGTGTGGTCCAGTTAGAAGGTGAAGCCTATTTTATTAGGACTTCAAATCATATCCAACAAAGAAGATAACCAAATTGCAGCTATGAGACAAGCTGCTGATTTGTTCATGCCAACAAATCTGATGTTGGGAATGCTATGTCTCTATTCATTAGGATTAATGTAGTTGAACTGATAAAAGAATGCTTAAACAAACTTGTTTTCTGGCTTAGTTACCTTCTATATTAATGTAAGGGCTAAAATGTTTGAAGTTATACCATTGCTTGTGAGACACTTAGTATCATTCTTCTGTGATAGAGACACTGGTCAACCACTCACTTAAATTTAGTCATAATTTTGTTATTATCCATTAATGACAGTGGTTTTATAAACACACTGTAGTTTAAAGGAAAAAGGCTATACATTATAGCAGACTAAAAGATTCACTACAATCTTATTCATCTGACCTAACAGCACCCATCTGAAATCAGTATCCTATGATGTCAGTCTAATTCCTGAAACATGATGAGAGAACCAGTACCTGTGCCAATTTGAATCCTTCCATCTTCTGATCCATTACACCATATCAAAGAAAACCTGCTGAAATATAGAGGGGACAGACATATAGGAAGGATCAACGCAGCCTGTTGTGGCAGATGGTTGCAGAGAAATTGCTGTGGCCGGCACAAGGTTGGGCATGGCGATCACATGACCCTTTTGGTCTCAACAAAGTGACATGCTTCCTTACACTTGGCTCTCACTCCTCGGCCTCGCAGTATGAAGAAGACAAGGAGAGCATCTGAGCTCCCGTTGCCATCTCCTTTTCATGTCAGCCTTTCCGTTCCCTCCGATCTCTGGGCCCTGACATCCAACCAAATCATATGCGGATCAAAACAAAAGCAGCCCCCCTTTCAATCCCTTTGTACATATCTGTAATGACAATCCATGGGAGCCCCTCCCACCACCACCCTACTCTAGCCCAGCTCACCACCATGTTCCTTGTTGCTTGCTTGGACTCATGTGCCACCCCTGTGTCTTCTTCTTTTGCTTTCACTGAGGACTTTAGGGCTGTCCCGAGGCATCTGTATGTGGTTGGAGCGCTCTGTGTGGGAAAAATGGCATCAGAAGCTGTGGTGTTTCAGCATGACCTCCCTGGTGTCGCCATGAAGGAGCTTTACGACGTGGGAGGTGCGGCACCGGGCTATGGCTTCGGTGGTGAACGAGGAAGGCATGGCAGATGGAGCACCTGTTGCTCCTCCCCGGTGCAGAACTTCGACGACTGGGATGTGGATTCGCCGCCGACGCCGGGTGCAGCTGCTGCTCGCCGAGAGGAGACGGCGGGGACGGGGGAGGCCGTGGGACGGAGGAAGAGGCAGCGCACCAAGAGACTCAAGAGCGAGGAAGAGGTGGAGAACCAGAGGATGACTCACATCGCTGTGGAGCGTAACCGGCGGAAACAGATGAACGAGTACCTCGCCGTGCTCCGCTCCCTCATGCCGGCCTCGCACTCGCAAAGGGTTTGTCTTCCCCTGCGCCATAACATCCTCAGTTGCACCATGTCACTGCCTCAAGCTGCTCGTTTCTCCATGGACAGGGCGACCAAGCATCGACAGTTGAAGGCGCCATAAACTTCGTCAGAGAGCTCGAACAATTAGTCCACTCCCTCGAGGCTCGGAAGCGAGTCAAGCAACGATCCAAGGCATCTCCTTTTTCTGCCTTCTTCACCTTCCCTCAGTACTCATCAGCCTCTTCACCCTGCACGAACACCGAGAGCAGCGGAGCCGCGGCCGACGTCGAGGTCATCGTCATCGAGAGCCACGCCAACGTGAAAATCTTCTCGAGGCGGCGAGCCGGACAGCTGCTGAAGCTGGTGGGCGGCATGCAGAGCCTGCGACTGACGGCGCTCCACCTCAACGTGACCGCCGTCGACGAGATGGTGCTCTACTGTCTCAGCGTCAAGGTACAGTACTGAGATCGCAGTCCTTTGATTCGGTTCTCTCTTCTCTTGATGCCATGGTTCGTAAGTTGACGCTGGTCGCTTTGGCTCATACCTATGTTTGTGAAGGTGGAAGACGGTTGCCAGTTGACGTCAGTGGATGAGATTGCCACCGCAATCCATGGAATACTAGCAGAGATCGAAGAGGAGGCTCGTCACAGCTAGTCAAAATCCCTTCTCTCTCAGAGCCTAATGACGACGTAATGCTGCTGTACATGAGATTGTATGCAATAACTCTGATATAACTCAATGACATCCTTCTCTTTCCGATGATAAGTTTACGTTCCTTAGTGTCGAGCTTTACACAACATATAATTAGGACTAAAGATCACACAAAAGTTTGCTTCTCTTACTCTGATCTTACTTCAATTGATTCTACTTCGAAGGATCAGCTCCATTTAGTATTTTGCCAAGGGTTCAGAAGTTTTTCTCCTTGAAGAAAATATCTTTGGAACAAACTAAACAGTAGCTATAAATCTACAAGTCAACTAAATTGGTGCTAAATGTGATGATAAATGGAAGAGGAAGAAGAAAGCACCCATATACAACCTTCAAAACTAGATAGACGATCTCTCTTAAAGTAGGTTCACTCGATGGAGTAACATTGGGAAGTAACATTTAGGCGTTTGGATGTGCTTTGAGATGTACAAGTAAATATATCTTGTTGTTCTGTTTGAATCCCTTAAGAAAAAGGAAAAGGGAGCTCTAAGGTATGTTAAGCTTAGAAAAATATCATATTTTGATATCACATCTAACTTAAACGTCGAATTGATCTTATCGAAAATAGTCTTCATATAAGTTGTCTAAATTGACATCTGTTCTTACCATCATCATCACATCGAGGTGCGCTTCGTAAATATTATTAGTCGAGTTGGCTTTGCCACTCGAAGAAACCGACCAAAATTTCATAGGTGATAATATAAATATTTTTAAAAATATAAATAAATAAACATATAGATAAATAGATGTGATAGATGGACAAATAAATAAATAGATAGATAGATAGATGGTTATATAGATGGAGAGATTGATGAAGTGATGGAAAACCTCCACTGCTTACGAGTTGGATCGTGCAAAAGACACCTTGAATTAGTCGAACGATCACGAACGAAGGATTTGTGCCATGGAAGCTCAATAAAGAAATAGCAAGCGAAAGGCATAACCAAGTGGCTAATGATGTGTCGAGTTCCCATTCGTCACATCGCAATCCGACACATGAATCCGACCAATCATCTCTCAACACAAAATACTATTATTCGAGACTTGTTGGGTCACAATGGAGGCTCAATTAGTGCTTAAACCACTTTGCGATGCGACATTAATCACGTTCTCGATTGCTTGATATGGTGACACCATCGAATCTCGACTCTTATACATGCAATATGCCACTAGGTTAGCTTGATATGTCACACAATTGAGCTGCGATAACCTTTAGATTTGCTTGCAGTAGTAGAATCTGGTGATGAGCTCGAAGAAGAGGAGATGGGTGAGAAGGAGAGGAGGACCTCACTGTCACACAGCTGCTCTCTCAGCTGCGCTGTGTGCAATCCCTCTCCTCAGCTTCTTTTCGACCAAGAACCTACTTGCACTTGCCACAGAGATCCCTTCTTAGCAGCATCGAAGTAGTGAACAGCAAGTGACATGAAGAGGCCGGCGCCCGTCACAGACTCAGACTCATTCATGCCAATCTGCCCATCTGGTGTAATGCCTCTCTCGGTCATCCTCATCGAGAGTTCTCTTTGCGGATTCTGATTGCTTACGTAGCAGAAAGTTTGGAACATGCATGTTTAGCCGACGAGGATGGCGTTGATGGGAGGGAATTCTCCTTGATGGATGGGCTGGATGACGATGATGGTGACTGCGGCGGCGTCACGGCGGCTCTGTCGTTGCCGGGAGAGAAGAAGCGGCGCATGAGGGTGGAGCAGGTGAGAGCTCTTGAGAGGAGCTTTGAGTTGGAGAACAAGTTGGGGCCTGAAAGAAAGCTGAGGATGGCGCTGGAGCTGGGCCTCCAGCCGCGGCAGGTGGCTGTCTGGTTCCAGAAGCTTCGTGCCCGGTGGAAGACCAAGCAGCTTGAGCTACGACGCGCTCCGCCTCGACTACGATTTGCTCCACCGCGACAATGAGTCATTCTGGCTCAGGCGAGTCACGGATTCAATAGTTCGACTGTCAAGCCCTTTCCGAACGATTGGTTTCCTTCGACGCTGTTGTTCGTGTCGTGGTGCAGATTCAAGAGCTGGAAGCCAAGTTAGCTGGAGATGAGACCCTGAGCTTCTCCTCCGTGAAGGAAGAGCCAGTGGTCTCTGAGGCCGAGACCAAGGCCGCGGCCGGGGAGGAGATGGAGTCCTGATCTGTTCTGATCTACAAGGACGGTTCGTCGGACAGCTCTGGACTCAACGTCGAGAATGCCCACCGTCTCCGTGTATCCTCCCCGCAGAAGCAAGCGCCGCCGCTCCCGGCGGCCGTGGGAATCGAAAGCTCATCCTCTTCCGTGCCGACTTCTGCACCGATACATCCAAACCCATATCAGCACCACCTGCGAACCACCAAGGCAGAAGCGCTCCCATATCAGCACCACCACATGCTGAAGATGAGGAGGACGCGGAGGTTTGCCTCGGCCGGGAAATCGTAATTAGTTATTTTTTTAGTATTTTGTTTCGTATATTTTAAAAAATTATATTGAAATCTTTATATTTATAAAATATTTTATTTTATTTTATTTTGTCTCATGTTGTCAAGTATATTTTCAGTGATAAGTCAAAATGAGATAAATATAAGTATATTTAATTTTATTTTTATTAATAAAATTGATAACGTAAATAAAAATGAGGTTAAATATTTCACTTTTATAACTATAAAAATTTTAATATAATTAAAAAAAATTAAAGATAATAAATTATAAAGAATAATATATAATTATTTTTTAATAATTATATATTATTAAATGAATGAAAACGAGGGCTTCAATAATAATTTCCTTTTTCTGATATTACCATTTTATATGTTTTTTTCCTCTCTTTTTCATTGTCGTCCTCCGTGTATTTTCTAATGTCCAAAGACTCCTCCTCGGCAATAAAGTTCTTTAGGGGTTTTCTTTCGCATATATGTAACATTTCTAATCTAGAATTGGCATTTCCGTAAATAAATCTTAAATGTTTTAATTTGGTTAGAACTCGACATAAATCCAACTCTCAAATGAGATGATTTCAATCGTAGTAATTAAGTCCGATGATCCAATTTACGCATATATTAGATCAGACACAAGTCATTTTTATCAAATCTATTGGTGACCCAAAATAGTTCTTTATAAATGTTTCAATTATTTGGGACCGAATGGTTAGTTTTCGACTTCGTCCTATATAGCGGCGCTTTCTTTCGCTGCCCCACGTATCTCGTTCGTCGTACCCTCCTCTTCTTGAATCCGTCGTATCGTCAACATGCGTTGGCTGCAATCGTACGCTTCAGTGTAGCAGAATGGCATTTGGTTTCCCGATCTTATTTCTGCTTCTTTTCCACTTATCATGTACATCAGGTAAAGATCCCTCCCCTTCCTGTCTTCTGCCTTAGTTTTGTGAGGTTTTGGTTGCTCCGCTTCCCTTGAAACTGTGCTCTTGTTTTGGTTGATGTGCTCTTTACGGCGGAAAGATTAATTTGGGGATGTGACTAGATATTATTCTTTTGTTTCTTGATTTAGGGTCAGGGTTTTACGGCCGGACGCAAGTTGAAATGGGTTACTTATAAAAGTCTACGATGTAAATCGAATTTAGATCAGAGATCGATCGAAGTGCAGTGTCAAGGAATTTCCTTTTATGGAATTCTTGATGATATAGAGTTTCAGCTTGTGAGTTATGATCAATGTATGCCACTTCAGGATCTCATGAATGAAGTGAGGCATTGAAATTGATTTATGAGGGCCAATATTTCATGAACTGATGGGTGGCGCGTTGAGATTGATTTAGTCCAAAACTGTGAGCGGGGGCTCTAATTTGCTTCCAAATTGCTGTGCAAATTGTGAGAATTACACAGTATAAGATGGTAGATTTATGTAGACTATGACTAATTGTTGAGTCTAGGTCTTTTTCTGTTCCCTCGTGGATGTTTGGGGTTTTGGGGGTGGGCTGGGGTTGGCCCTTGACATTATTCCTCATCATCTAGTTTGTCATTTTCCTTTATATTTCTCCTTCACTTTCCTCTTTTTGATCTCGCCCGATGTATTCATGCTGTTATTTTCTCTTGCTAAAGGCAAAAAAAGAAGAAGAAGAAAGCAGATTTGAAGTCTGCATGCCTGCCAGTTGTATCCTTATTTAGCTGGAACTTGTACCACCTTTTCTTTTGAGTATTCTAGCTACGGGGGCACATCAAGTTGGTCTTGGAACCATGCTTATACTGTGACCTCTTAGCCTATGCAACCTTACTGAAAATAATAAATTCCTTATATCTTGCTTCAATTTTCATGTAATGTGACTGGAAGCTGTTGGATCTCTAGGTGTCTTCCTGATACAATGTTCATGTTTATGTGAAATGTGAAGTACAGTTACTTTATCAGTTAGAAACCCAAACAGTTCATCTTGCCACTATCAACACATCTGGTACTTATGTCTCCACATTAACCCTAGAACAAGTATCTCAAAATCCTTGAGGAGGATAGTTAATCCTCTTTTTATTGTTGTGATATTAATCTTTGATAGTGCTTACGGACTGGGATGCTTAAATGCAATTTGGCAGCTAGCATGGCAGTTTTTTTGGGCATTGACAGACAGCAACCTTTTCAATAGTTGGCACGTGCTATAACGCTGACACAAGCCTCCCAATTTCATTGATTTGAAGATAGAGTCAAGATAAATACAGAAAATAAGAAAGAGAGAGGAAAAGAGAAAGAAAAACTCAACCAGCAGCCATCAGTGGTCTCCTCTATGGACCTCCCCGTTTGGTGAGTTTAGTTGAGCGTAGATATAGGTGTATCAAGGGTTGGAAATAAATGGTTGTGGTAAAGGTCTCTGAGATTTGGTTTTCATTTGTATAAGAGTGTGGTGATACACTTCAATGATTTTTATCATTGTTGTTTGTATATTTATTTTCTCATATATTCACCAAAAAAGCCAAAACAAAACAAGTATAACAACTTTATCTAATTAAAATGATATAAAACAATTTTTTATGGTGGAATGAAACTGAAGTTGACTCAAAACTAGACTTTGCCAATGTTTGGTAGACACAGAATAAAACTGAAGTCGATTCCTCATGTGTCAGCAGCCTTTAATTTTCATGTACAGAAAGGAAACTGCAACCATTTCTGTTAGAACTATGGCCTCACTTTTAAAGCCATCGTTTGTAAATGAGTATATATATCCTCTTGACAACTTGCCCAAGCGAAAAGTATCCGAGAAAAAGCACTACTAAGAAACCAAAATATGATAGTGGAAGGTTCATTAGTCCCATAAGTTTACCAATGGGACTAAATGGAATCATGATCCCGATAGCAGATATTGTTATGGTTGAGAAAACCACAGGCCATGATGCCATATCCTGTATGAAGGGAATTTTTTCTGTTCTAATCATGTGGATGATAAGAGTCTGCATAAGAAGACCCTCAATAAACCAAGCAGAATGGAAAAATTCAGAATCTGAAACTTGGTCTGCTTCATAATAAAAACGAAGGAATAAGAAGGTGCCAATATCAAATATCGAACAAACTGGTCCATTCCATAGGATGAAAACTGGTAGTTCTGTTGCAGACCATCCCTGAGGAACCTTTGCATATCCGTCATCTACCTTGTCCCATGGAATTGCAATTTGGCCTAGATTGTAGAGAAAATTCTGAGTCAGAAGCTGTCTGGGACTGAGTGGCTCAAATTGTATGAACATAGTCGCTATAAAGAGAGAGATAATACTTCCAATATTAGCAACCAATGACATTTTTATGTATTTCATTGTGTTTCCATAGGTCAGCCTACCATGTTCAACACCCGAGACAAGAACATTTAAATCCTTCTCGAGTAGTATAATGTCGGCTAGATCCTTTGCTACACTTGCTCCGGAGTCAACTGAAATTCCAACATCTGCAGCTTCCAATGCAAGGGAATCATTTATTCCATCACCCAAAAATCCAACAACATGGTTTCCTACTTTCTGCAGTGACTGAACTACCCGAAGCTTTTGAGTTGGTGTAAGACGAGCCAGCACTGTGGCTCTTCTAACAGCCTCATGAAACTCAGTATGTTCAAGAATGTCAAGATCTGGGCCAGTTGTCACATGAGTTGTTCTGATGCCAACTTCTTTACAGACCTTAATGGCTAGAGATAGTGAGTCACCCGTTAACACCTTTGCTTTTACTCCCTTCTCTGCTAGTTGCCACAGTGCTTGCTTAGCTGAGTTTTTTGGTGGGTCAAAGAAGGAGATGAGGCCAAGGAAAACCATGTCTGATTCTAGTGCTGAATATTTGGTAGGCCCACTTTTAATTATCTGCAATTATATGAAAGAAAGACAGCAAGGTTAGTTGGCATATGCCCCTAGATGACTAACTATTTTCTGAATGGTGAAGCATGAGTAACAACTAGTAAAATACTATAATCAACTAACTATGGTGATGAATAGAGAATGTAACTATTGTAGAACAATGTTAAAATTTAAAACAATTATAGATTGCAGCCTTTTGAAAACACATTATATGTAATGCATAACAACTTCAAACTTATGTAAATCTCAAGAGAATTTAGATGTTTGGAGCTAATTCTGTTGTTCATTTGAAATGATTAGCGGTAATCCATGATGCTTTAAAAAAAAATTTCTACTGTTAAGAAAAATCAATTTCAAGCAAATTCTGTAATTCAATTGAAATGGAGTAAGTGGTCACATACCGTGTTTTCCCTTTTCATAGCTACTCCGAGGACTCGCAATCCATCGTTACTCAGTTCTTCACTCTTTTGGAGGACAACTTCACGATCTTTGGGAGTCAAGGTCAAATTTACTCCTTTATCAATGTCCTCGATCAAGGTAGAAATACTTAAAACTTCTTCAAGTGCCCCCTTTGTTATGACATATTTAGTTGTATCAAAATAGGAGCCTTGTTCATCCCATATGCTGTCTAGATCTCTCTCAATAATTACAGACATCCTTCTCCTTACAAAATCAAAAGGAATCTCTTCTATCATTCGCCATTTTGATGCCTGGAATCTGTACCCATTTGTATATGCATAAGCAAGAATTGCATCATCTATAGGACTATTAGCTTCAGTTTTGAAGTAAGAATTTAGAAATGCAAATCTTAGTACTCCTTCATTTGGAAACCCCCAACTATCCATATGATGTACCATTATGATGCGATTCGTTGTTAGTGTTCCTGTTTTGTCGATGCACAAAATATCCCTGCAAAGAAAATGTATGGCAAAAGAATTACTTTTGGCAGAGTATATCTGTAATTGCTTAAATAGAAAATAAGTTGATAAATTAATATTTTATGCTGGTCTTGAACATCAATATCATTGACCTTTATTATTTTGTTAAATTGAAGCTAAAATAACATTAGTACCCTAGGCATACATTTTCTCTCTCGTCTGTTTCATACTTTGTAATGTGACCTGACTTGGAATTTGAATATGGAGTACCCTACACCTCTCCAAATAAGATTGAAATCGCCCAATGGAATGTCATTTTCTTTACAATACTTTTGTAGAACATGATAAATTTCATGACATGGGAGCATGACAGTGATGTGCTAGCACAAATTTGTTGCCAAAATGAGTCTGCTTAATGAGTGCTTGTTCACAAAATTTATACACTTGTGTACTGATTGTGCTGAAACAATATGGCTGGGATGAATGGGCATGGGCTGAAACTCAAGTTCATGCATGAAGTAGTTGTGAAGACTCATTATGAGTAACTGAAGCTTCTTTGCTTATGAATTATTTTTCAACCCTCAACCAGATCCGTACTATTAGGCCAGGTCACTCTTTTTGGCATATCTATGTATTTTTGTGGCTGATGAGAATCATAATTTCTTTACTGTTATTTGCCATATGTAGTTCTATTAAGTTTAACCTATGTTTCCTCTTCTGCCAAGTTATCTTCATTTGAGATGATATCATCATAATTTTTTAAAGTCGTCATAACTCCAATTTCAGTTATTTAACTAAAACGTATTAAAATCTTATGACTTCTATTACTTCCATGGAACTAAAAATTTTATGGATCTTTCTTAACATTTCCAATTTCCAGATGACATTCAACAGATTTGCTTAAGATTGAATTCCTTCATACCCAGTGATCTAGAAAATGTGCTTATTCTTTAATGTTTATTTTGGTTAGTCTCCTTTAAGTGCTCAATTCAGCATGAGATTCTTTATCAGCTTTTCAGATGACCATACTAAAGAAAATGCACTTATTCTCAAATACACTAATTTCAGCTATTTTTTTCGCGAAATTTCAGCTAGTCATTTTAGGTGTTATTTGTATCATACTGTAATACTACAGCACATTGTTGCTTGCTTTACAAGTTAGATTTACATCAATATTAATTATATTTAGATGAATATGCTCACAGAAATCTCTTTACATTTTTAAAACCTCAATTTATCTTTTTAAAATGATCTGTTCTGAAAACTTTCTTACACCATGATATGTACTCTGTGATTGTTATTTTTGTTTATGGAAACAGATCGTAGTATGTCTTCACGTATGCTTATGTCATTTTAGTTTAATGATCTTCAGACAGGCTCTCTGGTTGACTATCTGTTGTAAAGAGCATGTTATGCAGAGCTAGGCCAAAAAATAGAAGTTCATATGAGTAGAAAATTTCATCATGCAAATGCTAATATTCCATACATTTTTATGCTTGTTACTACTATAAATTATAAAAAGGAAAAATACTATCAAAATAAAGTAAACTTGCACACTATCTTATACAACCAACCACATGAAATCTTTTTTATTGATGTTCGACCTTAAACATACTCCAGCACATGCTCGAAAATAATTTTTAACATGCTATAGGAAAAATGTGTGCATTCAGAAGTGCATGTGGATGAAATAATTTTGCAAACTTACATAGCTCCCATGTGTTGTATGGTGGATAGTCGCTTAACTATGCATCTGTCTTTGGCCATTGCAATGGCTCCTTTTGCAAGATTTGTGTTCACAATAAGAGGTAACATTTGTGGTGTCAGTGCTACTGCTACAGAGATCCCAAATATAACACTCTCTCCCAAATTATGAGATGCATAGTAGTCAGATAAACTTATTATTGGGACTACCAGAACCATGATGCAAACAAGTGCATAGGATACACACCGAAGGCCATTTTCAAAGGCATCTGTATGTTTCTCTTGTCCCATTGTGGAAAATATTGTACTCATATATGTTCTTGAACCCGTTGATATGACTAATCCGGTTCCACACCCAGATACCACACTTGTTCCCTGGATTTGATTTTCTTCATCAAGACATAGAGAAATAGTTGAGATTAAAAAATGCAGTCATATTAACAGATGATATAGATTTACCATAAAGCAGATATTTTTTAGCTCTAGCAAGGGAGTGCTTGGATTTTCTATGATATCTGCTACTTTTTCCGTTGTTCCTGACTCGCCTGTTAAGGAAGACTGACTGTTCAAGAAGCAGGATAACGGTCATGCAATATATAGTGGCTTTATGGAAGTAGGTACCAAATGAAATAATTTGGTAGATCAATCCTAGAACTGAAGAAATCCATTTTTAGATATTGTACCTCACAATCAAGTCTTTGGATGTCACTAGTCTTACATCACCAGGAAAGAGATCCCCTGGGCTAAAATGGATAATGTCACCAGGCACTATGTCTCTGTAGTCAATTTGTACTACTAGTTCTGTCTGAATGACTTTTCCAGCACATCTCTGAACTCTGATCTGTGATCTCAGAAGTTCGGAGAGTTTCATGGCAGCTCTTGAACTATTATAGTCCTGTCATAGTAGTAGTTCTTTTTACGTGAAGTATAATAGCATTTGATGCATTATAAGCAAAAAAAGAAGTGGAGTATGATGGTTACAAACTCCCAAGGCTATGTGAAATTACCTGGTGGAATCGGATGCCTACGCTTAGCATAACTAGTATGAGCATTATGATTCCATTGGCATTATCAGATGCCAAGAATGAAAGTGTAGCCATGATGATAAGAATAATATTAAAAGGATGTATAAAAGCATTGCACCAGAGCTGCCACCAGCTAGGAAAATTATGATCAATGGGAATATTTTGTCCACCTTCCAGCAATCTCCTTTCTGCTTCCTTGAAGCTCAATCCTGCAGGACAAGGAGCAGTATCGACAGTTGTTGCAGTAGCTTATACCTATTTTTCACATAGAATGTGATATAACATACTTTCTACTTTCCAAATTAGTAACTGTTACAGATATGACTTTTCTGTACGTAACATAGATCACAGTCAAGAGTTAATCAAGAAAGAAATATAGTTAAATTCTGAAATCGAGAAAAAGACTTAATCTGGAGAGGGCAGAATTGAGTAAGAAACTAAGACACCAAAGGCATCTCTCAGACACGGAGCAAAACTATTGAGCTTTAATTTATATATATATATATATATATATAATATCCTGAAAACTAATATGTCCTAACCAAGTCATTATTCAAAATAATAAAAAATAATGACTAATATGAAAATCAAAAGGTCAAGTGAACTACAAAACAAATAAGAACATGTATGCTAGAATCTGTATACAAAGTTTGGTATGCTAGGATAATTTACATTGATAAATCATCAATCTTATGTGTCCAAAGAAGGAAAGTATCTGAATAATTCTAGCTTTCTATATCTTAACATGTCAATTGCTTATATTTTACCTAGGTTTTTTAAGTGAACATCAGTGATGCCAATAGATGTGATATAACTAATCTGTGTTTATGGATTAAGCAAGTTGAATAAAACATGATGCTGACTTCCTATGATGTTTAATACATTATCTAGTTTTTTTGTTAATTTTCTTTCTGAAACTATATTTCTTATGAAGCTTATTTTCTGCACAAATATGGTTCCCACAGTTGAACAAGAGATTAGCTACAATTCCATGGAAAAGGATGTTGTGGTTGCCATAGGTGTCTTACAAAAAAGAATTTTAGCAAGAGTTTATCACGAACATAGTCCTAGTTAAATTGAAGAAAAGAAAAGGTCCAAAGCATGTTAAGAAGCACCGTTGCAGTAAAAGGATATGTTGAAAAGATGAGAAGGAATAGAAGTCCACTAAATTAGGAATGATATTTCCAAGTCCAAAGATGGAGCAGTTCTAATCCTGCTGAATGTTGAAGTTCTGTACTCTGTATTAAAAATAATAAGTAGGCTATTGAAACTTGAAAGTAAATAACTGCTTGTAAGTGCACCTTATTCTAGCTGTTAAAATTGTTCAAATGTTTTTACATTTTCATATATAAGCACTATGACTGGTAAAAAAAAGGACTAGATAGGGGTCTGTGTCTGATCTTTCTGTGGTTTAAATTGGAAGTAGTTTCCTGGACACTGTTCATGAACAAGGTTTTAGGTTTTAGGATTAGCACTCATCCAGAATTGTGGGAGTGAGGTGTCTTTTATTTTGTACCCTTGCAATGAAAATTGATTGTGACAGACCAAAAAATAGGATTGAAAATATTCAGGACTAGCAAAATTGGTTGTGATTGGTGACCTTGACGGAACTAGCTTGGTGAATTGCTAACTAATTAGATTGTCATGATTGGCATCTGATCCTGATCCCCCCCCCTAAAGGATTGGTGACAGGATCAACTCAGTTGATCTCACCAATCATATTTACCATTTAATTAATGACATTACAAGTACTTTTAATTGATTGACATTTGACAACATGAAGGTTGATTCAAAATCTGGGTTGCAACCAACTAAACTAGGAGGTTGTGGTTGGAGAGAGACAATTTGAACATATTGATAGAACCCTAGCAGATTCTAAACTCGGGGTTGATCTCTTTAGGGGATCGGCCTCTTTGGAACTCTATAGGGGCTCCTCCCTCTAAGTTGCTGCTCAAAGACTGCAGAAAAGATTCATCTATTGCTTATCAAAAGAGGAGGAATACATGGCTATTTTTAGGGCTTCTAAACCCTAACTTCTAATATGACTCCTACTCAAGACTCTTACTTCTAACCAACTCCTAATAGGACTCATACTCAATACTCCTATTCCTTTACAACTCCTAATTCTTCTCTAAGAAACAACCTACTAATCCTAGCCGGCCTCTTCACCTCTTTAATAGGGGTCGGCTTAGGTAGGTTTTACATGAATGTCCCTCTCAATTAGGACTCTCCTAGCTAGAGTCCTAACACATATTTATGCCACTTTAGAAATTGAACATCCTTTTTGTCACCAAGAGGTTATATCAGGTAAGAGATGACTGCTAACAATATATCAAATGATCTAAGCAATATATATTGCAAACCAAGACTTCAGAAAACAAAAGGGGTAGCCAAGACAACTCGAAAGATCCTAAAAGATTATTACCTTGCACGTAAGAGGTCTGAAGTTCAAAAAGAACTTGGAATTTCAGCTATAGATACAAGGAAATCATCATCTAATCCGAGTTGGGACAATTGAATATAATGCTTTACATTGTCAGTTTAAAAAGACATGCTTTCTTGATTTCTACATAATGCATGTTTTATTAATTCAAATTTTATCTCCCATTTTTCATTTCTACATAAGGTTGCTCGGCTGAAGTTGTTCAAACATATCATTTTGCATGTATTTGGCCGGCTTATATGGAACACTTGTTATCTCATGATGGCTCGTTAGTGGCATGTGGTGTGCTTCTGAGAAGTAATCCTTGTTATGAAATTCTTTTTATTCAACCACATATAGCATTGCCGTAATGCTCAGCATCGTACAATAATATTTGATTATGATATCAGCAAGCATTATCTTGGCAAAAAGATTGGTCATTTTGAATTGTTTGTAGTAGAGTGGGAAATTATTGTTAGGTGTTTTTTGTGAGGGAAGTCCAAGAGGTTGTTATTTCCAATAAGGATTGTTGTTGTTTGCAATCACAATGAAGGAATAGGACTTGCATGCAATTATACAGAAATGTTGTAGCAATGGGCACATTTTTAATTACTAAAAGCCTCAATTTCCAATGATTAAAATGGAAATTTTGTTTCTTTTAGCTCTCTAAAGGACAGAATTCTCCAGACAGGCAGTTCAAAGGACATGAAATCCTTTCATATTCTGTCTGTGAAATGGTTCTCTCTTATGCTTTTAAAACCTCCTACTTAAATACATTTTTTTACTGGTATACACTTAAGCATGGTTTGAAACTTCAATTTTTATTTTGAATCCAGCTGGTGTCTAGAGTGAAACATTTGAGTAAGCTTGGACTGAGTTTAGGTTTTTTAGTTTTTCAGTACCAAAGAAGTGTAAAAAACATGCAAATAAAAATATAAAAATAAGAAAATTTTGGAATAGTAAGAAAAGAGGGGAAAAGTAATTCCATTATAGATATTATGTTATTAATATCAGAAGTTAATCAATGATTTATTTGTGAACTCCTTTTTCTTAAAAAGAAAACATCATTAAAATATTGTTTTCAAATACATTCAAAAAAAAATCTTACAGGTAATTATGCTGATCTTTACATAATTATGAAATCACTAGCCTAGATTTAACCAAGCGTTTAGTTTCAATTCTGAAATTTCACCTTCTCTCGAAGAATTATGCTCTCATTGATCTTCTTTTTGCTTTATTTTTTGAAAATCATGTCGTGTTTGAAATGGAAAAACCAAAAGAAATGTTTTCATTGAGAACTTGAAACTTCAGGAAGCTTCAGACTCATGTTCAAATTTGGTTTTGACTATGGATGGTTCAGAATTCAGACAGTGCTAACAATGTCTTCTTTGGATATGTCCACCATCGTAGATAACTTTCACTTATATTGTCCATAATGAAAGTTATTTCAATTTAGTAATTTTCCATGAATGGAAATCATTATTCCTTCTTTCTTTCTTTGTAAAATTGTTCATTCATCTCATTTCCATCTTTGCTATACCAAATATTTTGATTTTTCTGTTTCTAATTGTCCAACAGTCTAAATTATCAAACATGGTTAGCTTTTTGCCATCTTATGACATTGAAGCCTTTGAGATCTCGGGTATATTTGTCTAGCATAGCAAAGTTCTTTAGAAGTTTAAAATTTTATGTTTGCCTTGGAGAATTGTGATGTAAGTTGTGATTGAACTATGGTAACTTATAATGAAATGAACCAAGATAGTTAGCAGTAAAATCATTTCTGAATTATTTCAAATAACAGGAAATCATGGATGAGTGTTGAGTGATAATACAGCAGAAATGAAGTATCTCAAGCATACATAGCTAAAATAATGGAGGATGCACCACCGAGAGTAAGGCATACTTAAATTAGTAGGTCAGCAGTCGAATGAATTTCTAACATCTCTTAGATGAATGATGTAAACAGATGTATTAACTACTATCAGATTTCTAAAAAGAATCTATTTTCCATTTAAGTGCTATAAATCAGGGAACAGAAGTAAAAGATCTTTCTTTGTGATCATCAAAATATTCATGCATGCCATGTTGTTAGATACTACCTCTTTCAGTAGACTGGACGTATTCAAATGTTAAGCTCTTCTCAGATCTGGCCAAAGCTTGAATCCATGAGTGGACTCTCTCCTCTGCCTCGGATCGTGGTCCAGGATTATTCTCCTCTGCATTGTTAGGAAGACATGAAAACCATTTCAAGAACAAGAAGCAAAAGAATGGAGAGATTTTTCTTAGAAAGTTCTGATTACTTCCTACAAGGAGCTTTCTAAAACGAGAGATGAAAGCTCGTAAAACATTGTATTTCTCATTGGATCGATGCAGGTGCTTGCTCATGAGGCTCTGGCCTATGGAGACTGGTGCATCCATGGCAGACTAATTGACTGGTTGATAGATCACAGGAAGAGCTGCATGAGTGGATATGGTGGTGCAAAGGGTGGTGATAGAGAATGGAAGACACAGGTTTTCTTGTCTCCCTTCCAACTACCATGCATGCTTTGGACTGGTGGTTGCAGTTGAAGTCCACGAAGCTTGTTGTCACTTCTCTATGCCAAAACAATTTTGGTGAATTCAGTTGCTACTTTGCACCTTTTCTTCATCTTTGGCCATAGATTATGATCTATTCATTTTATTTAGGTCTTTAATTTTGACAGCAGTTTAACTTAACCAAAGAAAAGAGAAGGGCTTGGATAAGATTGTCCGATTGCATAATCTTTGGTTTTTTTTTCTTCTGTTTGCAGTGTTTGACAAAAGACTAGTAGTTTGCAATTCAAGGGATAGGCGTTGATGCCAAGCTACTATACCAATGGATGTGTAGAAAAATATTGAATCCTATGTCAAAATAATGGGCTCTCATGGACAAGTATGGTGGAAAGTGAAGTCTCCTATATTCCAAACACACGACGAAAACAAAAAGATGTTCACCAAAGGTCAGGTAAGCCTATTTCCTCACAAGCACTAGCATATTTAATTTTGTTTATGTTATATGTGTTATGTATTTTGTCAAAATTCAGCCGGTGCACCACGCGACTGCACTATCAGGATCTGAGAGGTCAATATACACAATGTTACTTCTTGGTAGAGGAACTTATGTTTCTTTGGTTCAAACATTGCCATGCAGGTCACAAAGACGCAATCGATAGATCACCATCCTTTATTTTAGATACAAAGGCACCTGTCATGGCAACACCTATCTTTTAGATACAAGCTATTGGCTATTACATCATCTCATTAGAAAGGGATGGCACAACTACCTTCTCAGTCAGCCAACCATGATCGATGCAAATTTATGAATGAAGGTGAGGCATTAAATTCTTCTTCGAGTTTGAATGGTGATACTTTCTCCTGTTCTTTTTGGAGAATTTTGTTTTTGCTTTTGGAGTTCTGATGCATGTTCTTTTCACAAGGGGAACAAAGTTATTGTCTTTGCTTATCTATCACTTTGCGGTGAGACTCTTGTTGATTTAGTCTCTCTTATCACTCTAGTTTGAATTGTATTTTTCTTACCTTTTTCTATTTAGACATTTTTAATAGACAGACGTTTTTTCTAACCGTAAATTGTTGCATCTCTCACGTCTTTTTATTTGGGTCGATAATCATACGTTTTGTAGATGGATCGTATAAAATCATCCAACGGTGTTCAGCTACGACACGTACAAATGTTGTAAGAACAACAATGGCATTGGAATCGGATTGAATGTGAGGCTGTTATTTTTTTATTCGGATCAAATGTACTTTAAAATATCAAGATTTGTAGCTGACCACATATACCCTTGTCCTCTTATAGAGGGTCAAACATGAAAACTCACGAGTTCGCACAGCCTTCAAAGTCAAACCCTTTAATTGCCGTTAGTGTGCACGATTCCCAGCAACTTGTTTCGCTGAAACTACAAAGAGTTGACCTCAATGCGAAGGTCATCTTCCGCTTACCAATAATGAATAATACGACGCCCGAATGGTGGCCGACTGTTTAGAGCACACTCTGTAGGAATGAATCATGGAGGAGGAGGAGGGGTGATGTCGAAGTCACGGTAATAAAGCACCATGCCACCTGCTTCGTCCGCCGTGACTTGGTAACCCTACACGTCTGCGTTGTGCTTGAATCAGTCGACAAGTTGGAGGGTAAATAATCCATCTTCTGCTTTTTTAATTATTTTATAGAGTTATGTTAAATTAATTTTTCATTTAGCTTTATTCAGAGTCCACCGTCGACATTACCGAGTCCACTGAACCCCTGTCGACGAGACAAATGGGATGAGATGGTTTGACCACTGGAAGACGACGTTGACCGGCGGCCCTCTTAATGGGGAGGAGAGGGAGATAAATAGATGGATTCCGAGTTCCCTGCAGCAGAAAGCTGGCAATGGGTCGCAAGCTCCGCAGCCTCGTGGGCGTCCTCAAGGACACCGCCTCCCTCAGCAAGGCCGCAGCCACCGCGGCCGCTTTGTCCCCCTCCTCTGCCGCCCAGCTGGCCGTCCTACGCGCCACCACCCACCACCCTGCCGACGAACCCCCCCACCCCCGCCACATCCAGGCGCTCCTCTCCTTCGGCCACGGGTCCCGCCTCTCGGCTGCCTCCGCCGCCGGCGTCCTCGCCTCCCGCCTCCGCTCCACCGGCGATCCCGCCGTCGCCTTCAAGTGCCTTCTCGCTCTCCACCACCTCCTCGCCCGCGGCGCCTTCATCCTCCGCGACCAGCTCCCGCCCGCCCTCCTCCGCCACCCCGCCTCCGGCCGCAACCCCCTAGTCCTCGCCGCCTTCCGCCACGGCTCCTCCTCCGCCCCCTCCTGGGCCCTCGCCTCCTGGGTCCGCTGGTACGCCCGCCTCCTCGAGCTTCTTCTCTCCGCCTCCGTCCTCCTCGTCTCCTTCCCCGCCGCCCATCGGCCCTTTGCCAAGCCCGACGACGACGACCGGGAACGGGTCACCTCCCTGCTCAACCAGGACCTGATCTCGGAGCTCGACGCGCTCGTCGGGATCGTCGAGGAGATGGCCGGCGTACCGGAGATGGTCGCCGTCGAGGGGAGCAGGCTCGTCGCGGAGGCGGTGAGGCTGGTCGAGGCCGATAGGGTGGCCGCCGAGCACGAGATCGAGATCCGGGTCAGGGAAATGGAGGAGCGACTCGGTTCACTCCGCTTCGCCGATTCGGTCGAGTTAGTCTGCTTACTGAGGCGGTTGGAGAACTGCAGGTATCGGCCGTGGGATCGCAAGCCGACGGTGGGAGATTGGTTCTGGGCCGGAGTCCGGGACTTAATGTACCGGGCCGAGAAGGTGGTGCTACGGAAGGAGGAAGAGGAGAGGCGGGTGAAGAGAGAGAAGGCGAGCGCGTCGGCTCGTGCATCCGACCGCATTCCGGTCGGGTCCAGCCAGGCGGTTCGGTTCGGATCGACAAGGTGGGCGGACCGCTGACGAAGGCAACGTGGAGGATCCCAATCCCATCCGACGATGCTTTTAAATGGGCTCTTCCAATTCCTCATATCGATCGTCCGATGGTGCATAATCGGAGTGGATCCGTGTCCTGTGTTGTAAATTGATGGAATTGTAAGATCCATACGGGGCGGCGGTGGGATTGATTGTTCATCGGGACAAAAAGGCGAGAGTTTAATTTTTTGTGTTAGAAAGCCATCAAGGAGTGATTGCATAATAGTGTATATAATAAGTATGGTGGTTGAGCTTGTTCTAGAATATGACATTTTCTTTTTTGATTGGTTAGAATCGATGCATCTCATGTTCCATCATTCAAGTTTGAAGCTGGGAAGGCAAGTTTTCTTTTTATTTATTGAAACCTTAGTTTGCTATTTATGATTCTGATTTGTTTTTCCTTTTTAATTTTCAAAAGTAAATCTTTTCATATGTGCTGTTACGAACATATAAATTCGCCAAACTTTTTTTATTTTTGAATTTAGACATCGGTGATGTAGATTTTGTCGTTGATGATGATATCATAATGATGCAGTTGTTTCAAGACACGTTTAGTTTTAGGCTGGAAAACCATGTCCAAATGATGACTTGGTAATCAACGAAAGTTAAACACACACATATATATATATATATAT
>LVTN01000041.1:473310-483918 GCA_001649415.1 Musa itinerans | reverse complement strand
TATATATATATATATATATATATATCTCTTTCGTCAAGAAAAATGTTTCACAGATTAGTTCAACCTATATAAAACCATGCACATAATGACCGATTCAAATCTGCAAATCCAATTTATTGGAAATTTTCTGCAGTTTCTTGTACTTGGGCAGCAGTAAAAGTCAGCTGCTGTGTTCTATCAGGAAGAGAAGTCCATCTAAATGATGCAAAAGTTGTGTCTGATAACAAAAGGAAGAAATTATAGCGTTGACTCAGCGGTGACACGTGTTGTGCGATGGGTACAAGTCTTCATGACAAGCATATATCTTTAAGTTTTCTTCGACCATAAATAAATAAATAAATTAAACTATGCTCTTCCAGCCTTGGGTGGTCTGAAAGTCAACGATCAGAAGGTTTCCGTGGAGATGTTTGTACCAGCAATAATTGGCCTGAAATGAAAGAACGATGCATGAATCTTATCATGACGCAGCTCAAAGATAGGACACGAGTTAATGATGCTGAACAACATGAGAAGGATGAATTGAAATTTCTTAGCTTGCAATCCCACCTCTTTATCCCAGTCACATCTGATGGTTAGGAAGAAGCCGGAGGAAGAGGAAGAAGGAGAAGAAGATGAAGATGAAGAAGAGAAGTCATCACATCAGAGAACTACTTTTCCATCTGCTTGCTGTCAGGGACATGCTTGGCTTTGAATAAAAAGTAAAGCTCTCATAAGCAGAGATATTTCCATCTCTATGGTGAAGGCTGAGAGAGAGGTGCAGATGAATAAAAAGTAGGGTTCTTTAAATGCTCCCCACCTACTTGTAGTGTTGGTTGTTTCCTGTAGTGACCTAGTTGGCATCTACTAGACTCCCTAGCAAAAGACAAAGTCTCTTCTTTCTTGTCTACCTCTGCAGATTTACTCCATAGTATCCTTACAATTTTCTCCTTTTTATTCCTGATCTCTTGGACCTTGAAACCTAAGACATCCCCCTTCTGTGGTCATGCAGGCAATTTCCACCCTCCAACTCTAAGGATGCATGACAAGTACTTTTTTCAGTAGCTCATTTTTCAGTAATATATTTGTAGAAATATCCTGTGTAAAAGATGAGCTACATGAAAATATTATATATATATAAAGAGAGAGAAATTTATATACAAAAACTTTTCATATATGAATACACAAGAAAACGATACAATTAATTGAATCGAAGCACACGATGAATATAATCTCCACATCATTTTGTATTTCTTGACAAATATAATTTGTTTTGCTATTCTAAATGGTTATTTTGTTTTGAATAATGAAGATATTGTCACTTATCCTAAAGAGTGACACAATTCACTTCAAATGGGCTTTTCCAGTGTTAAGAATATAGTTGGGCTTGGGCCAGCTTGACTAAGATACGGTGCTCCGCTTGGATCTGTCGGCAGAAGAGACGGTGTGGAATCGAAGCCTCTCGAATGGTTTGATGATGTTACAGATGCTCGCTCACTCGTATCGTCGCACGGCAATATCGATCTCTGGTGTCATCATGCGACATCGGAACCCCAAGTCAACGTTGGGATAAAAGTTGACCCACGCCCAGGCGGCACAGAGAGGAATCGGCGGGCGGATGGACGTACGTGGGAAGGCACATGTGGAACCCATGCACGACCCACGTGATTCACACATACACACGCACCCCCTCCCCGGCGGTCGGGGAAAGCATCCCTCCCCCTCGGCTTCGCCCCGCCCGGTACGACGTCCCCGTTTCCCCCTTCTCTTCCTGCTTGCCGCGGGACAGCCCGCAGTACGATTCCGACGTTTAAGGTTCCCAGAACGAAGGTCAGTGTCCTGGCCGCTCTCGCTCACATGTGCAGGGGCGGGGGGAGGTAAAAGGGTAGAAGACATCCGTAACATTGGAATCAGGAAGACAGTGAAGCAACGCCTGAAATCATACGTGGGAGTGTCGTGGAGCTTGTTTCCTTGCTGCCGTGGTGTGGGCTCACAAGCAGATGTTCTATTCTCGCCAGCAATCGGACACGCCACCTCCGTCCAGTGCCAAAGCTAATGAATGACAGATAGATCTCACAGCCTTTATACATCAGGTTTTGTTCTTCACCAGCATGATTCTTTGGTTGCAGGCATGGAGGGAAAGGCATACATGTACACCTGTGATTGGGGTCGGAAAGCAAAAGGGTCGCATGTCCAGCCAAACTTGGAAGTGACCGGTCATGACAGAGGAGAAAGCATCCCACACTCCTCAGCTCCGATACTATACTCTGAGGGAGAGAGAGAGAGAGCTTGCGACAATGATCCATGGCCTCCCATCTTGGCAAGCCCGGGGCTGCACGTCCCTCCTCCGCGCCTTCTTGTTTTGTTTCTTGTGGAGGTACTTCGATGGGGGTCATGTGTGGGGGAGTGGCGATGGAGGAATGGGGACATGAGGGTAACAGTGAAAGAGGAGGGAAAAGTGGAATCAAGGCATTGATGGAAGGAGAGTCGGGAGACAAAGGAAGACAACTTTTGGCTCTCTCTCTCTCTCTCTCTCTCTCTCTCTCTCTCTCTTGGGGGAGAAGTATGGAGACCATTGCCTCGATTCCACGTACCACTGTTCAGGAAACAGGAATCACCACCTCCTGCGGACAAACACCCGTCTGCCGTTCCATTTCACTGCTAAGCCATGCCACGTTGAGCTACCACCGACTGGCATTTACAGCAAAGCCTGGAGTCAATGGATGGTTAAGATGAGAGAATCGAAGGGTTACGATGTGCAGTACGAATCTTGAGGAGTCTCTCCTCCTCACCATAATCACTTGGTACTCTTACCAAAAGAGATGTTCGGTCCTTAATAATTGGACAGATAGCTCGCGAAACATTACTAGCAAAGATTTCGAGTCACTATTATTTGTTTTCTTTCTTCTTTGAATTCTCGATCATCACCGATCAATAAAACTGATGAATCCTCCATAAGACGGCAAATAGCATTCGTAGGCGGCTCTTCTTTTGCTTCCATCTCGCAGAATCCTGAAATCATAGAATAAGTATGACAAGCGTTGCCAATCAATCTGGAGCTCTGAATGATTACCACCGACGCTCATTCATGTGAGGCCCATTTGAGACACACCAGAGAGGGCTCGAAAGGTTCTTCTCCAAGTCGAGGTCAATGATACCATAGGGATCAATCTGAGTCATTACTCTTCTTTCCTCTTTTTCCCATTTTATTTCGTCAAATTCTTAATCCATTTATATAAATATATATATATATATATAAAGAAAGCTATGAGCATGTTGGGTGGGAAAAGCATGAGGGGAAAAGAGAATGAATATGGGGGGAGAGAGAGAGAGAGAGAGACAGAGAGAGAGGGAGAAATATATAGAAAAGGAAAGCAAGGTGGGAAAAGCCTGCAAAGAATGGAAATGGAAATCACGGTCGGGCCGACCTTTTATCGTCTTGTCCACATCCAACATCCTTTTCCCCGCAAAACCCTCCTTTTCCACACACACACACACACACACACACACACACACTCTCTCTCTCTCTCTAGATGCTGTCTTCTTCCAACTGTGTTAGGATTACGGAGACGCAGAGGGATTAGTGATTCTGAAGGCGATCACACTTTGGTAATTAATGGTGGCAGTGGGGATGGTAGTAGAAAGCGTGAAAACCCACCTGCTGTGGCTGCAACAGGCAGCAGAAGCAGCAGCTGCTGCTGCTTCTGCTGCTGCTGTGGTGCCAGCTACAGTGCATCCCTGCAGCCCTGCGTCGATACAACGGATGATGATGGAGTCCTTCCTTTGTCTTCCTACCTCTTCCTCTTCCTGATGAGGCGTAAGCAAGCACCGATGACAAGATTTCTCTTCTCTCCTCTCCTCTTCCTTTGTCTTCCTGCAACTGCGTTCTGAGTCCGAGCGATCACGGTGGTGGTGCAACCTGCAGAGTGCTTTTATTAGGAACCTAAAAGAACGAAATGTCCCTCTCTCGTATGCCATTGATGATGAAGAGCCGGAGAGGGAGGGAGGTGTGGTTTCCTGGCAGCTGACAGCAAGAGAATACGGCATGACATGGGTGGCGTCAGAGCTGCGGGGCCCGCCTCACATGTCTCCCCTTCCGCCACGCCGCACCAAACTATTTACACCACCCCACCACACGCACACCTTATTATTTTCACATTATATATATATATATATACAATATTTCAGTAAAAATGATTTCTCAAATGTAATATTCTCCTTCACTTTTGATTCGAATCCAACAAGAGATTGTTTTAGAATTCATGACACCTTATTCACACATAAAATAAGGGTGGAGTCCACTGTTTGTAGGTGAGCTTCACTCCATAGACAGGTGCTGTGGGAAATTTTTTTTAAATTTAAAATCATATTTTATTAATATTAAATATATGTATTCATATATGTTTGATGATCATATATGTATTCAAACCTTATATCTATTATTTGTGTGATAATATATATATATATATATATATAATTGAATTGAAAAGAAAGAGCTACTTTAGATCCATGTCATGAGGCTAAAACTTTTTAGTATGATTAGCTTATACAAAGCTAAAAAAAGTGGAGTTTAATTATATCTGTTTTAATCAAAAGTAGGCACCATCGTCATTAACTTTACAAGAGTTGCAAGGAAATGAGGAAGATTAAAAGGGGGGGATTACATTGTGAGAATCGAAACATTTATACAAAAAAAAAAAAAAGTTTTGAGAACCTCGTTTAAGTCACTTAAAATATTTAACATTTTCAATCACATAAACACCAACAATATATATTCTTTTCCTGGCAACACAAGATCATCTCAGCAATTTCATAAAGTTCATATCAAATCATTGTCCGCGAGTTTGTGCAATTACCTAACATTTTGCTTTGAATGTTAGTTACCATTAATCAAGCATTTAAATGCCAACCTGATATTGTTTTCAGAAATCATTTTAATCCATTAGGATATTCACTTTATTAAATGATTTACTTGTATCTTTTTCCTCAATATATTTAAAATCAATAAAATTTTAAATGTTAACCGATTTCGAACATATGATTTGATCTCAATACTTGGCCGAACCTGAATATCAATCGATGTATATCAATCTTGATAGTATTTAAAACATTAAGATTGGGGCTAACTATGTAACATAACATCATATTGATAATTGATAATAATTTTTATCAAATTTTCATCCAAATTATCCCTTTTTTACTTATATATATGGATGAAGTGACTTGTGGAAAATAGTGAGATTGTAGGTTATTATTGTCCAAATTAACCTGTGGATTTGCACACAAATAAATAATAATAATAAATTATTATATCAAATGACATATACGATGTTTTAAATTTGATATCTATTACTTGTATAATAATACACTAATCAATTCGAATATCTTAACACATGAAAATTGATGTCATATGCTTTAACCTCTAAAAGAATATCTTTAGGTTATCTTCTAACTTAATTTTGGGCCACAAACTTTATATAAAATTTTCGGTCGCATATATTATTTATACAAAAATAAAAGAAAATTTAATCCATCACAAAAAAACACCCATTATGAAAATTATCCTACAATTTTCACAATTTTTTTTACACATTATATATATCACAAGGGGGAGAGAGAGAGAGAGAGAGAGAGGTGTTGATAGAAGAAAATGAAATAGTAACCACTGTACTGATTAGTTGTGGGTTCTTGGACTTTTGCAAGCATACATGGTGGAGTTTGTCCAATATCACAAGTGTCAATCACCTCTCACTGCTCTTTGCAATCTATAAATAACATCAATCAAAAAGAATCCCCACTAAAGTTGATGTACAACAAATTAAGTGAGGTATGAAGTGAATCAAACCCATCCACATCAGTCCCCTACTAATGAGAGAAAAAAAGAATGGACAAAGTTCCATAACCCTCACAGCATCAGCTCAGTGCAGTGTGTGGAGGACCACGTTAGCCTGCTTAGGAGCAATTCACAAGTCTGTGGTAGCTAACCCTCTCTCTTCAAGATAAGGTTTTCGACAGAGATGAGGGCACAATGCTTTATTTTATTTCATTTTCATATTTGTTTTTGTTTTTGTTTTTTCAACAGACATTCTTCTGCCCCCTAATCCATCATTGGGAGTGCAGTATGTGGACAGCACATAAAATTATAGGATTTTGTGGTCTGTTCGATGTGTCCTTATCATGACTTACAAATATTATCGTGAAGAATTAGTCTAAAGATTAGGGTGTTGTCAATGCAAAGATGAGATTTTTTGGTATGTAGATTAGAAGATATCAGTGTATGGTACTACTGCCTAGCCAGTAGCCTCTTGGGAAATCTTACAAGAAACATGTATCTTAGCATGGGGGCACATTTGGATTGGCAAACAATTTATGTTTGCTTTAATATCGTATTTAATGATGGATGAGGAATGATTGGTCAACTTTATCAAGCCAGTCAATCCATCACTGGGTGATCAAGACATGTTGATAATAATCCTCTATTTGTCATATAGTCTCTTAGTGATAAAGTTTAGTGGTGACAGTATAAGGCAACAAAACAAACAAAAAAAATCAATATATATATATAGAGAGAGAGAGAGAGAGAGAGAGAGAGAGAGAGAGAGAGAGAGAGAGAGTATATGGCATGAGATATCAAAACATGAAGGCACGAGTAAATATCAAAAGAGACGTGTGTATGAAAATAAATTTCATGAGATGGACACGAATCCGAAGACGATGGTTTGGGCTCGTCATCGGCGCCATGAAGGATGAGGGTGTGAGTCAGTATGAGGATGGGTAGGTGTGTTCAACAGAAGGAAGAAATCTAATATTTGTTTGTTTGGTTGTGAATCTGATAAGTAAAAAAGTAGGCGTTCATCATTTCATAGCTTCCTTTTTGGTTTCTTTTAATGTCTGCTGATATATTCGGTGTGTGGTTTTGGGTGATTGGTCATTTCAGCATGAGGCGACGCTTTCACCATTCACCGCCATGGCATGAGAGTGCAGAGTGAGACCGTAAAAGCCAGACAAGTATGGCTTCAAATCCAGTGGGTCTAACCAGTGTGGAAAGTGGGTGTTTAGATGTGGGCTTAAGCTGCCACTACAGCTCATACGGAGAGAGAGAGAGAGAGAGAGAGAGACGGAAGGGAAGAAGTGGGAAAAATCGAGTGCTATCTCATCACAAGGCTCGGGGAGAGAGGGGGAGAGAGAGAGAGAGAGGTGGGCGTGACGGGGGAGGGAAGAAGAGGGAGAAGAGCTTATATCATCACAAAGCTCGAAGAGAGAGAGAGAGAGAGAGAGGGAGAGCGAGTACTGGAATTGATAGCCTCCACGGTCGCCTCTCACGCTTATCTTCTCAAACCCGCGGAGTTAAAATAATGAGGGAAGACTGAGGCTGGAGGAGCTGCTGAACCCGAGATCTGGGCAGGGGTCGGCGGCGGTCATGGATTTCGACGACCACGATGAGACAGAGGAAGAGATGAGCTTGCCGGTGGGTTCGAGCTACGAGACCCCCATGCCTAATTCGCCTCGAGGAGGGGGAGGAGCTAGGATGGGAGGCGGCGCCGGTGGAGAGGGGGAAGCGGGTGGGCTCGGGTCGGGGAACCGGAAGGTGGGCAGCGGCGCAGGAGGAGGAAGGTACAGGGAGTGCTTAAAGAACCACGCGGTGGGGATCGGGGGACACGCGGTGGACGGCTGCGGTGAGTTCTTGGCGGCGGGGGAGGAGGGCACGCTCGACGCGCTACGGTGCGCCGCATGCAGCTGCCACCGCAATTTCCACCGGAAGGAAGCGGAGGGCGGCGAGGGAGGAAGAGGTGGAGGGGGAGCGCTGGAGGTAGCCGGGTACCACCACCAGTTCTCCCCGTTCTACCGGACGGCGGCGGGGTACCTACACCATCACCATCAGCCGCACCACCCCCACATGGCGGCCGTGCCAGTCGCGGCGGCGGCTGGGCAGCAGCACAGGCTGCTGCCGCTCGCGCTGCCGTCGACGTCCGGCGGCGGAGGGGGGGGATGGCACAGCCGGGACGACCAGGACGACGTGTCCAACCCGATGATGGGAAGCGGCGGGGGCGGAGGAGGGTATGCGGCGGGCGGCGGGATGGGGGCATCGGGTTCGGGGAGCCACAGGAAGCGGTTCCGGACCAAGTTCACGCAGGACCAGAAGGACAAGATGTTGGTGTTCGCGGAGCGGGTGGGGTGGCGGATCCAGAAGCAAGACGAGGCGGCGGTGCAGCAGTTCTGCGACGAGACGTGCGTCAAGCGCCATGTGCTCAAGGTCTGGATGCACAACAACAAGCACACCCTGGGTAAGAAACCCTAGCCAGCCTCCATGCACCACCGCCACCGCCATTTGCCGCTTGTTCTCCACTTCATCTGAGTTCGGCTCCTCTCCTTCCCCCACTCCCCCCCTTCTCTCGTTGCCTCCTCCTTTCGTCGGTCTTTGTTATATTTGGTTTGGTAGCTCTTCCTTTCCTCTTTATCCTTTTCCCTGCCCGTCTCAGTTTACATTTTTCCATGGTTGTAGTTGTAGTCCTTTTCTTGCTTAGCAATAGTGGAATTATGGCTGTTGGATATGCATGCGTCGGGGAAATGAAGTGGGTGTTGGGCACTAATGAATGCGGTCTCAGTGATGGAGTTGGGGAGCAGCAGGAAGAGGGCCTGCCGTCGCTCTTGGTAAACGCGGGGAGCATTGGAGGTGACGAATTGCGTTTCCGAGTAGCAGGAGATGGAAGGTGGTGTAATCAATCTATTACGAGATCGGTACTGTTGGATTCATCTCCTCTTTCTTCTCTTTCCTACACCACACTTGTCAAGGAGGACAAGAGGGAGGGAGGAGTACTACCACGAGCTGGCTGTTCTATTCGTCTCTTTGAAACGTGTCCGCCATGAAATGCTGCTCTACCATCATCAATTCCCCGTTCTTCTTGTCTTATCTCTGGAGAAAGTTGGCGAAATTATGCATCCGAAATGATGCGAGTCATGGGCGGGGAATTTCCTTGGAGTCTTGCTCTCGCTCTCTCTCTCTCTCTCTCTCTCTCTCTCTCTACTGCTTTCTTTCTGTGCCTACGATGACCTCAACCTTTCTGGTTTTACTTGCTGCCATTAATGAACAGTTATATTTCGCCATGGGAGTGAGTTAAGAGAGGCTGTCTCGCACACCAAGGTTTCTTTTCCTGATGTTGTTGCTGCTGCCGATCGTTGCCGTTTGCCATCCGCGAGCTCGCATTTATTGCTACTATGTTATCGCCTTCTGACGGTTTAGTGAGTGCAGCTCGTCGCCATTTATTGCCAACGACGGGGGGGGAGGGGGGGGGGGGGGTTGCAGAAACCTCTTGTTCTTGCATCGACGCCCACGTCTCTCACATGGTGCACTCATGCCAACCTTCCTCCTCCTGTTCCACGGTACCGAGAGAAGCTGCTGATCTCTCCCGAAACCTCCGACACAAAAGACGCAGTGTCTTCCACGCAAGCAATGCGCCGTTGACACTGAGTTGGTCGCCACGAGAACACACACTCTCTCTCTCTCTCTCTCTCTCTCTCTCTCGGCTGCTTTGAAGACCCAGACAAAAGAAAGAGTGGAGCGCATGAGGAAGAGAGAGAGATGGGATGCGTGCGATCTTTGGGAGATATGAAGGGTACAACTTAGTTGAAGTGGTCGTTTGGCTCGGTACGTGGGAGCATGATAGATAATGAATAGATGCAGCTCATGTGGTCCATCCTCTCTGCGCCTCACCGGCCCCAGAGGAGCCCCCACTGCGAGACCTCAAAGCCCTTCAATGCTCATCACCCACCACAATTCCCCAGGCCCGGACCCAACTCTGCGTCACGTTACAGCAGCTCCATCAGCTTCTTTCTTGAGCTGGAAGACTGGGTGTAGGGGCCAGGAAGAGATGGACCACCACCAACGCCACCACCACCCACGGCTGCGCTGTGCTCTCGGAGTACTGAAGTAGGGGCGGTGGCGAAGAGAAAGGGAAGGGGTTCCACCTGCATGTCTACAATGAGATGTCCCCTGGTAGGAGGGACGCCTAAAAGATGGAGCTGTCTCCTGTGAGGAAGGAGGCTGGTCTCAGCCTGTAGGTGTGCCTGCAAGAGTGAGCTGTGGAGGCCCAGAGCTCCTGTTGTTGTGCAGGAACAGGGTTTTGGCGGTGTGGGAAGGGAGATGTCGCCAGCAGCACATTGGTGAGCGAGGGAGGGTATCAATACAAGAACTATCAGTCAAGGCATTTGCTGCAGTAGTGCAGGTCTGCTTAGTACCAGTAGGAGGTGATGCAAGCTCATGCGAATATTTCATCTCTCATCCATTTTAACAATGATATAAGAGGGAGAAAGGCCGAGAGCAGACTGCACATACTCATTAACTATTGATGGAATATATGAAATTAATTATTATAAAAATATCATAATACAACTTCTGTGTTTTCTCATAAACAGGTTGATTAATATATAGGTCACTAGGATGTCAATTTTTTCATCTTTATAGTTTATCTATTTAATTGCTTGGTGCTAAATTAGATGTAGAAATAAGAAGAAGTAAGATATAAAGTAGAGTTCATGATTACTAGATAAGTTCAGCGACATAATGCCAACATATAATCTGTTGCTATCTCACTGATCACTTTTCTTTTGTTTATGTATATATATATATATATA
>LVTN01000041.1:455960-472570 GCA_001649415.1 Musa itinerans | reverse complement strand
TATATATATATATATATATATAGTATTTTTAAATATCCATTTAGTCTTTGGCAGTAAATTATATATATAATTTAGCTGTTTTTAGAAGTATTGTACATTGAAAGAACATAACGTAGTCTATGTTAAGAAATCTGAGTTGATTAAGACATTGTTGCATAATTAATAAGGCTCATGTTTAAATCCACGTATAATTAAAAAAAATTTAAAAATTTAAAATAAATATATTATGTTATGAAAGTATAATAGATATCATAAATATCATTATTGTGTTCTGGATGCATATATTGATGTTAGGATTGAGGTGTTTGCTAATTTGATTTGAGTCAAAAATCGAATTTGGATTTTCTAGATACCTAAATTCAACTGTTGTATTGGAACTCATTCTATACTCAATTGATGGGTACCAATCTAATTTTAACGGGTTATATGTGAAAACCCGACCCGCTAAACGAAATCGATATAGTTGGTAGACGGTACACGTGGATATGAATCCAAATCAAACCCAAACCCGAAACCATCCTAAATCCAATTAAAAAGTATCCGAATCCGTTTCTAAAATTGATCTCATCTATAACTGCTGTGGTAATGGTGTCATACAGATCATGCATGGCTCCACATGGGCTTACATAAATGTCACACATGCAATGCATGTGCCACATAAACGTTCTGCAAAAGAAGACAATTGACACATGCGAGACTAGTCATGTACGCTCATCATATATCATTAGAGACATCAATCTCAATCCCTATCGAGATAGAACAAGAAATTTCGAACCATTGGTGGGATGAGATTTAGGTCAACATGTTTTCCTTATGGTAAGCTTCTACTGGATTCAAACCTAAATCCTTCAAAATAATTAGATATAAAATTAAGACTATCTTTCTAATTTACTCAAAACTCAAGTTTGGAATCACTTTTATATCCTTTCACATACTACTTAAAGAATTTTTCTCTAGGATTCTCTAGATATATCAAAGAAAGCCTTAAAGACTAAAGGTATTTTTCATTTATATATCTCATAAAACTCTCGAGATACACAAAATATTTATACAACAGTCAACTGTTATTACTCTCAAACTAATTTGAATCTATTTGTTAACCCTAACATAATTCGTCACAAATTAAACTTATGAGATTATTGAAGAGGCAAAGAATTAATATAACCTCATTTGCTATATACATATATATACATACATACACATACATATATATATATATACAATGATCAGGACATCATTATCTATCCTACTAAATTCCTAGAAGATTTAAACCTCAAGGACAACCACTTGGAAGTTTCTTTAATCTATCTTATCTGATTAGGGCACAGTTTTTTAATGTCTCCTATAATGATAACAAATGGAAATAACTGGATGACATCCATCGAAAAACCAATCTTGGGTTGACCTACTTGTTCCATTAGGTTTATTGGTTGCAATATAAAACTGAAGTCTATCTGATGCCTATATGCTCCTGATATGGTTGCCACGACTTGAGTAACTGAAACTTTTGATATGTTGTCGTTCAGGCTGACGCTAGACTACTCTTGAATGGAATTAGGGTTTTGATGGACATGAATAATATGGCATTACCGGACACAATTAGACTTCGCTTTTATTTCTTTATAGGTCAGATCTATCTTTTCATGCATTACTTTTCCTGCAACTAGAAATAGGGACTCGTTGAAGCAAAATTAACTTTAACTTTACTGGATCTAGGGTTTCAGACAACTATGTTTTTCTTTATATAGAGCAAAAGGAGATATCTGATACTGTCTGTCCTTACCTAAACATAGACATCAATGTAGGGTGGATGGTCAAGCCAGCCTGTGTTGACGTTGGACTGCAGATTGAAACAGCATGGTGTCAAAATAAGATCCCACCCATGCTAACCTTTCTCTTGCAAAACCTTTTCCTCTCCGATAGGTCACCATCAAGCCTGAAGTAGAGTGGAAGAGGTCCCACCCATCATTCATCATGGAAGGGATATATTAATTTATATATCAGGAACACTCTTCCCCATGGAGATGGTACTGTGAGATTAATTTAGGAGATTACTAGCGCTCAATCACTGCTGCATTGCCAAAAGAAACCTCACTTTCTCCTATGACAGAGACTGTCACATGCATGCATGCAGGGGAGCCACAGTAACCACCTTATCTTCCTGTCAAACCAAAAGGTCCATGTTCTGAAGTAATAATCTCCCAGTTCTCATCAATAATAGAGTTTCTTTGTTCAAGCACTTAATTACAAGCTCATCTTGGAATATATATATATATATATATATATATATATATATATATATATATATATATATATATATATATATATATATATATATATATATATATATATATATATATATATATATATATATATATATATATATATATATATATATAGCAATTTATGGTCATCCCATGTTTATTCAAGAACTACAAAGAAAATAAGAGAAAATGAGAACTGACAAATGACTCGGTGGTGTCACCTTTCTTGGGAATATGAACATTTGCCTAACTTGGGACATAGGAGCTTTATGGCATTTCCTGTACAAGTGTCCATGTTGAGATGACAGGCCAATCATTCTCAAATTTTTTGTGTTGAACTAAGAAGGGGTTCTTGAGTAGATGGATCTCTTATTGGTTGAGCTTATTCTAAGATGCAGTATTCAAGCTTGTTATGGTAAGGATGGCACACCAATACTGATCTTCCACTCCAAGACCCATGATGGAACTGCTTGTATTTAGCAAGCCTGGTAAGAAAAGATATCATCTCTGTGATTGACATGGCCTAACAGTGATATCATTACAAAGCTTGTATTCGATAAAGCTAGCTTTATTTCATTACATAGTTTTTTTTGGTCAAAGGGTAATTGGTTGAATATGATCCCAAGACCCTTTGATCAATAGTTAAAAGTTATTATCAGTAAAAATAACTGACATGTTCTAAACTTATTGCATGAAATCCTAAACACTCAATTCATTAATAAATAAGTCCTGTTTCAAGTACAAAAACATATAAGATAAGATTTCAAATCCTCAATCTCTAACTACATAACACAAAAACAGATGTCACCCAGCTAATGTGCTATCACCCAGATGATATGCATAGCATATGTTAGCTGTATGATATATAATAGCATATGTTAGCTGTATGATATATATATATATATATATATATATATATATATTCCAAGATGAGCTTGTAATTAAGTGCTTGAACAAAGAAACTCTATTATTGATGAGAACTGGGAGATTATTACTTCAGAACATGGACCTTTTGGTTTGACAGGAAGATAAGGTGGTTACTGTGGCTCCCCTGCATGCATGCATGTGACAGTCTCTGTCATAGGAGAAAGTGAGGTTTCTTTTGGCAATGCAGCAGTGATTGAGCGCTAGTAATCTCCTAAATTAATCTCACAGTACCATCTCCATGGGGAAGAGTGTTCCTGATATATAAATTAATATATCCCTTCCATGATGAATGATGGGTGGGACCTCTTCCACTCTACTTCAGGCTTGATGGTGACCTATCGGAGAGGAAAAGGTTTTGCAAGAGAAAGGTTAGCATGGGTGGGATCTTATTTTGACACCATGCTGTTTCAATCTGCAGTCCAACGTCAACACAGGCTGGCTTGACCATCCACCCTACATTGATGTCTATGTTTAGGTAAGGACAGACAGTATCAGATATCTCCTTTTGCTCTATATAAAGAAAAACATAGTTGTCTGAAACCCTAGATCCAGTAAAGTTAAAGTTAATTTTGCTTCAACGAGTCCCTATTTCTAGTTGCAGGAAAAGTAATGCATGAAAAGATAGATCTGACCTATAAAGAAATAAAAGCGAAGTCTAATTGTGTCCGGTAATGCCATATTATTCATGTCCATCAAAACCCTAATTCCATTCAAGAGTAGTCTAGCGTCAGCCTGAACGACAACATATCAAAAGTTTCAGTTACTCAAGTCGTGGCAACCATATCAGGAGCATATAGGCATCAGATAGACTTCAGTTTTATATTGCAACCAATAAACCTAATGGAACAAGTAGGTCAACCCAAGATTGGTTTTTCGATGGATGTCATCCAGTTATTTCCATTTGTTATCATTATAGGAGACATTAAAAAACTGTGCCCTAATCAGATAAGATAGATTAAAGAAACTTCCAAGTGGTTGTCCTTGAGGTTTAAATCTTCTAGGAATTTAGTAGGATAGATAATGATGTCCTGATCATTGTGACCCACATGTCTGTGAAAACTGAAGTACAACCAGGAAAACAAAGGATATAATTCTTTTAACAAAAAGAAACACAATAAATTGTTGTAAATTGGTAGTTTGGTAGCAATTAAGAAGATCTCACCAGAATGACCAAATAGGATCCTCGATGAGGGTTCGGTAGCTCGGGGGCGTCCAAAAGAATGCGTAGCTGTGAGGTCCACTCTTTGGCATTGGATCTTTGTCACAACGAAGACTTGACCAACACCTGCTTCATTCAAGGTGGGAGCAACCAAGTCAAAGAAAAGAAGAAGAATGTCACTGTGTTGTGCGAGTCTCAAACAGTCCCCGAGTCAGCTCTGTGTCCATCAATAGAACTTGGTCTGCCAGCATAAAGGTGAATGGAATATGGACAATGTGACATGAGATGTAGAAAGCAACAAGAAAAGAACAGCGCACAAGATGGAGAGGGGGGAAGCAACTCACGTTGAAGACAAATGTGACCTAAATGATGGGACAAGTAGCATGACTCCAACTTTGGCTTGCACAGTGTTTTCCTACTCTTCGATGGCTCAGGAGCACATCGGTTGCGAACCAACAAATGGTGTCCGGTTCAAGGGAGTAGGTGTGACAATCCAAACCTCCATTATTTGGATCAAAACAGTATATCCAAGAAAAAGCAACAAAAGAAATGACAGATTTTGAGTGATCCAAGAAAAAACTTACAGATCCTTGAAATTGTACCAGTTCAGTACATTAACCTGCAGTCTTCTGAATAATATATCTCTTTGCACATGCAAAATTTCTCCACCCTATAAAAATAAATATCAGGGTACATTGCAGCATCAGTATTAGTCATTTACACATGGACCAAGCAGGAAGATTGGCTTTAATATTCAAAGACTTTCCTATATATTGCATTGTAGTGCTTTTCTTTTTCCTCCATTTAATATTCAAAGTCCAATAAGTGGTAAAGCACATCTGTGCTCCAACTAAGCATATACACATAGGAGAATATACTTGTTTATTACATGCATTTGCAACATAAGCTCGATACTTGTTGCTACATTTTGTTCACTGAAGATTGTATTGTTGCACATAGACCATCCAGTTTAATTTCCAACTTTATAGGGTTTAGGGTTTATAAGAAAGATTACAACTTTATCCTAATCAGAAACTTTATAAGAAAGATTATTACACTGCAAAAATGCTGAGTTTGCAGTCGAAGTAAAGAATTCGCTAATAGGACCAGCCATTTTCTAAGTTTCTGATCAGGAATGAACCATAAGTTAGTGAAAAAAATCTTCTCACAATCATCTTCTGCTACAACTTTGGTTCCCTGAGTAATTCTTCCCAGAGCAGTATCCACAAAACTTGGCCCTGTTTTCACTGGATTGAGAAGGAGATGAGTTTATGCCAAAAACAACACACAGCTTATAAAAAGTACAAGTAGATTCCATCACTTAGAAAGAATATATGCTATGTTGTTAAGCAACGATCCAAAAAGAAATGTATAACAGAAAACAAACAATGAATACTATAATTTGATAGAGGATATAACTAATGACAAGTGGTAACTAAACCAATATAATGTTTATAATACTGATATTGTCCACAAATCATATGCTAGCAACAAATGACCTCGAAATTTGATCTCAGATTGCCAAAATATACATACATATCTATACAGATGTATATCTGATCCAGTGAAAATCTATGCAACAATGCAAGTTACTGAAATATCACTAAATAATTTGTAAAAGTTTACAAAGTATCAATTTGAAAAATAGTTCCTATAGTTAGGACTGGAAAAAAATATTCCTTGAATAGCACAAGCTGTAATGGGGGCTAAAGCAATCAACGGACATATCAGAGTTTCATGGGAATCTAAGAATACACCATAGGATGACTCCATATATATATTTACCACTTCAAGATCTTATATAACTCACCATTTTCTTCCAACATAAACTCCACTGTCAGGCTCTCAGCCATCTAATCACAAGGGTTGTTGCAGCCATTGACGAGCAGCAAGAAGGCTCCTATGATCTTTCAATGTTGAAAACTCTCTATCCGAACTTGTCCTGGAAATGGACCCAAAGTATAAGGCTGAGAATAGAATCAAGCACATGAAACTTGTAAGCAGGTAATAGGAAGCTACAAGTATGATTGTCAGAAAATCTAATACCGATTATATGCATTTCATATGTGATTTGACATATGGTAAACCAATAAACTGCAATAGCTGCAGAAATGTTTCAAACACATAGTTATCAGTATCTGTTCAACATTCTAGAAATTCCAAAAGTACTTTATCTGCAGAAACACAGAGATGCTACACAATATGGCTGCCTTCATGTACCAAACATAACGATCAGCTAGAAACAGCTCCCTGTTTTGCACGAGGGTGGAGCTTCAGATCAGCCAAGGTATGATATTATGTCATTTGAATATAGTTGGTCAAGCCAAACATGCTAAGTACGCAACTGGAAAAAGAAAAAACAAACTTTTCTTTTGGGGATCAAGATTGCAAGTAAGCACAAAGGAATGGGAATTGGAGATAAATATTAGGGCTGATTAAAAATTTTAGTGTTGGGCTAGAGAACATATTATGATTTGTTTATGTAATGTATGCTGGATTAGATAATATATTATTGCTGAGATGGCATAAATTAAAGGACATAACAAGAACACTCAACAGGAAAGAACAGAGAGCATTTGATAATTTAAAAAGTGTGATGTTAAGGTGTTGGTCCAATTAGAATGGTTTGGATTGCTATATAAGCTAATCTAAGCAAAAGTTCCAACTTAACCAACCAATAAAGCACAAAGGCTATCATTTTAAAAAGGTATTGTTAAACAATCACCTATTTCTAGTCTAGTAACCGCATACTCTGACTACTTGTTAAAATAGAAGCCAAAGGATTTAATTTCTTACTGAGCCAAGCAATGCAGTGAAATACACTGAGTTTACAATGATAACCATCAAGTCATCATGACTATTTTAGTAGAAGCTTCTTGAATCCTCATCACGGGCTTCAATACCTTGTGATGAAGTCCCACTCTCATGCCTTGTCATGCGTCATACTCTCGATGAGTACCACAATTTCCATGATTTTTAAGTTAGCAGACATCAAATACGATGCCATTGATCATGAGTTGCATGTGTTAGAAGGTGCCAATGATGAAAACATGCCAACTATAAGGAAAACAAGTTGGGGGTAATAGAAGAAAGGACATGATGACCTGAACAGAATTGCCAAGTAGAACTAAGAAGAAAAAAAAAAACTTTCTTTCAAAAGATTTCCTAACTTAATCTGGTATCATAGAATAAAAAGGGGTTTACATGGATATCCTGATATTAGGCCATTCATATTTGCAGATACAACAGCATAGAAAGGCAAATATCCAAGTTTATGCACAGAGACTCATATTATTCTGCCTTTTTTTTTCTGTTCACTTCAATTTGGGGCTCTTGGTTCAGTAAAAGGAAATTACAAGATGGAAACAGGAGCGTACTTAAGAGAAAACTGGTGAAGCAATGAACAATTAAAGATATTAAAGAACAAATGAACAAACGAAGATATTTTTCAGTAACAAATCTCCTTCGACACATCTTATTCTAGATAAGTTAACACTGACTAGAATCGCATAGATACTTTTCCTATCTTATCCTTCAACTAGAGGCAAAATGTTATCCAATTCGACGTAACATCCTTGAAAGTTGAAACTACACCAAAGATGACAATTATAATAATCTAAAACTCTAAGAGAACTAGAAAATACGAAGATTGTACAGTCTTGTTAAAGCAGATATGAAGATCCATCGGCAATTTGATTATAGTTCTTCTTTCTACCTATTTTATGGGCTTGTTAAAGAAAAAAGGGCAAAGAAGTGCCATGAAGAACTTGATGTATATGTACAGATCAATGCTCATCCCTACAACCTACCACTACCAGGTCACCATAATCAACAAAATAAGGCATAAGAGCAAGTTCCACAATCTCCATCGTTCCCTAACCCTCTGCCAAAATAACTGGGGTCAATACCATCCAGAAATGTCATTCGAGAAGAAAAAAGAAACCTTTAGGCAAGAATTGTTCTGAAGATCGTACTACTTACATGCTGCCATGTGTTTCTTGTCCGATTATCAGCCTTCTCTGTCGTCTCATTTTCTTCCCCATCTATTAAGCACTCTTTGACCGTTCCCAGCATACCTAATCATCACGCATTCCAAAATCAATCAAAATCGGAACTGATTCAAACTAGAAAGATAGAAAATAAAAGAAGAATGATTGAACAAAATAGTACTTTTGTTTTTGCCGGCTACGGGTGAGAAGTGACGTGGATTTTCTGTGACCAGTCGGCGTCGCCGGCGGAGAACGACGAGCCCTCCGTAGTCAGACCGCTGCTCCACATCACGGGCTTCTCCACCATCGGCGAAGGATTAGACAGCCGGGATCGCGGCTTGCGCCGGCATCAAGGATTAGACAGCCGGCGATCGAACGCCGTCGGATCATGGCTTGAAGGGTCAATGGACGGCTGGATCCATCCCCGATCCGATCAAGGTTGGAGTCGCCAGCAGCCGTGTGCTACTTCTTCTCCGGATGCGTTTATTTGGAGGCTTCGATCGCAATGTCGAACGCGGTACGTTGTTCCGCCGGGTCATGTTTATGAGCTGGTGAAGGGTTTCTGTCTCGTATTAAAGCGCTTAACGTTCAAACAGCCGCAACAATGATTCAACAAAGGGTTAAATGTACACTTTAGCCTCCGATGTTTTGATTATGGATTACTTAATTTATCTAAAATAATATATATATATATATATATATATATATATATATAAACATAGTATATAAACCATTTAATAGGCATTAGAGTCTGTTTATCGTTAATACAATGGCACATATAATTTAATTTTAAAAAAGTTAAAGTCTATTTTAGCCCATGTGATTTTAGTTATGAACCACTTAAATCCTTATGGTTTACTCGTGTATAAAATAATCCTTATATTTTAAAAAACATAGTATATAAGCCTCTTTTATCAAGTCTAAGTTAACAAACGTTAGATGAAAATGCCCAGAAGGAGAAAGAGAGACCAAGAGACCACTATTAGGATCAAGTTTGCACTAAGGAGGGGGGGGGTTAATTAGTGCTTTCGATAAAAACATCGGTTTTAAAAAATTACATTTGATGAAAACCAATATCGGAAAAGAATGCTTAACTAAGAGTAAGTGAACTAATTAATTAACTAAGAAAGTAATAGCAATGATAATGAAAAGTAGAATAGAAATTGCACATCAAGTTTATAGTAGTTCAATTGTCGTGACCTATATCCACTATTGATTTTTCTTCCGTCGAGGTCATCGACATCCACCAACGGTCTTCCTTCAATGGGCAAGGACCAACTACCCTTATAACTCTATTCTCCTTTTAAAAGGCTCAGGAGAGAACCTTTACACATCCACTCACTGCTCTCTTAAACAGAAATCAACACTTAAACTAGAGGAGAAGAATTCTCACAAGATTACAATAGAGTTTTCCCTTGTTTTTATTCTCAGTTCTTGTGTAAACCGAGCAAGAATGAGAGGGGTATTTATAGGCCCCAAATGAATTCAAACTTGGAGCTAAAACTAATATCATCCCGGGTCTTCGGGGTACTAGCGGTACCACCGCTAGTATTGGGCGGTACTATCACCTGACACTTTGACACTAGGCGGTATCACTGCTTGACATAACCTCAAAGACTGAGCTCTGACGGTACCACCGCTTGGCAACATTAACTGTCGGTGGTACCACCGCCCAAATCTCTTGAGAGGCTGAGCTTCAAGCGGTTCCATCGCCCACCCTAGGCGGTGCCATCGCATGACAAGGCTCCAAGTGGCCAAGTGGGCCATCCATTAGACCCAACTCAGCCCTAACTTAGGCCCAATGAGTCCCTAATTGAGTTGGCCTAATTTCGACCCAATTATAACTTAAAACTATTTCGATCTAGACAATTATTATAAAGCATTAATCACACGTTGTCCAGCATGTCATTGGTTCATTGGGGCTTCGTCCAATCTTTTGGCGCATTGTCCTCTTTTGTGGCCTTTTGCCCAATCGACATTTTGACCTCCCCAACTCTGATCTCCTTGGCACAATGTCCGCTCTTCTAGGCTCGATGCCCAAACTTATGGCACGAAGCCTTCTACCGACACGTCAACCGATCATTTGGCTCGACGTTCAATCTTCTGATATGTTCCACTCCGGCCCAACATTAATTCTTCTTGCTTAAATTATCTCTTCATGATCGAAGCTAGTCCTGCATTAGTCAAAATGCAGATTAGATCATAAACTCTATCAATTGGTTTCATCATCAAAATTCGAGATTCAATAATCTCCCTTTTTTTGATGATAACAACCAATTGATAACGAAGTTTAAACCAAACTCACCCTATCAATATGTCATATTAATAGAAACGTAAATTCAAGAATAAATTATGAATCCAAGCAACATGTTATCATAAAATTATGCATAATCAAAATTTCAATACATTATTTCATGCATGATCATTATCATAATTTCTCCCCTTTTGTCATCAACAAAAAGAAGAAGTGCAACTTTCAAGATTTAAAGATATACAAGCTCAATTTAGCAAATTGTTCATAACTTTAGAGTATATAAGCTAGTGAGTTCTTTCATCTCTTTTGAGAAGTGCAAGATAATAATTTTCTCTCCCCCTCAGTTATTGTCAAAAGGAAGGGAATAATACAATAGTGTAAAATATTTCAATCATTACATGAGGCATACAAGCCATAAATACAAAGGAATCATATCATGAATGATATAATATCAAAATTATGAAGGATTAAGTCATTAATACAAAAAGACATGATTTATTTTGACAAATCTCCTTTTTAGTAAATAACAAAAAGAAACCGTAGGAGATCAAAGATCTTGATTTATAAAAAATATCTTAAGTATTAAATATGGAGATCATGATATAGATAAAGACTTTTCTATAACAAAAAGAGTCATGAGAGAACACATAAAGGATCTTGATTCATATCATCAAAATCACGTTCATAGTTCAAGAGATTCAAAAAATAATAATATACATGGATTAAAAAACTTGATAAACTTTAGAAATAAAGATATTTTCAAAAGAGATGCATTCCCCTTTTTATGTGTTTCAATTTATATGATTTATTTCATACAAGCATGCATTTGTCTTTTATGCCAAATAAAAACATGCATCAACGTTTAAAAACCAAAAAACAAACTTTATCATGAAAATCATCAAAATAAACATTTAAGCATTCATAGAATTATTCTTATTTGGTATGCAAGCATTAGATTCAAATTTATATCACTTATTACATAAATACTTAATGAGTTATGTCAACTAACAAAGCATCTTCAAACAAAAGGTTCAATTTATTAATAATCATTTTAATTCCAATGATATTTCTTTTATTATTGTTTGTTGTAAAAATATATTTTCCTTCTTTAGTGAATCTAACTCATTACATTTAGTGTAAAGAGTTAATATGTAATTGTCATGCTCATTTTTTATTTTTCAAAATCATTAGAAAGAGAAGCATGATTTTATATATATATTTTTTATTTCTTACTAACTAATTTAAAAATAACTCATGAAATGCATCAAGTAATTTAATAGTAAGTAATTTCATAGTAAGGTAAAGAAGTTTTGGTTGAGTCACTTACTTTATTGTTGAAAGCCACCAAGGCGTAGTTCGTCACTTTTTCTTTGTTGGTTTGCTCCTAGTATTTGGATATACTCAATTCGTCCCAAGTCACCTTGAGTATCTTCTTTTTCTTCGATAATTTCTTCTTCAATTTTGTACCCTCATCTTTGGAGTGACTCGGCTTCTTGCATTCATAGCAAGTGGTTGTATCATTTTTTAGTTCATTTTTATTTTTTGATTCTTGTTTTATGAACCTTTTAAATTTTCTTATTAAAAGTTCTATGTCATTATCACTTAAGCTTTCACTCGAGTGATCTTTTTTTGTTGTAAATGTCAAATCCTTCATATTCTTTAGAAGATTGTTCTTATGTTCGTCTTGTGTCATACAACTCATTTCATAGGTCATTAAAGACCCGATAATTTCTTCAAGCAGAAAATTATTTAGGTCATTTGCTTCTTGAATGACAGTTACTTTTGGATCCCAGTTTTTAGGAAGTGAACGTAAAATTTTATTAACAAGTTCAAGATTTAAAAAACTTTTACCAAGTACTTTTAAACCATTAATGACATAAGTAAAATGAGTGTACATATCTCCAATGGTTTCACTTGGTTTCATATGAAATAATTCAAAATTATGCATCAAAAAGTTAACTTTAGAATCTTTAACCGTACTTGTGCCTTCATGTGTAATTTTAAAAGTGTGCCAAATGTCATGTACAGTTTCACAAATCGAAATACGATTAAACTCATTTTTATTTAAAGCGTAAAATAAAGTATTCATTGCTTTAGTATTTAGCGAAAACAATTTTTTCTCAAAATTACTCCATTCATTCAGAGATTTAGAAGGTGTTTGAAAACCAAGTTCAACAATATTCCATGAATCAAAGCTCATAGAAAGTAAGAAAACTCTCATTCAAGTTTTCCAATAAGTGTAGTCTCTCCCATTGAACATAGGAGGATGAGTGATAGAAAGACCATCTTGAAGGTCGAAAAAACCATGTCTCTTAAGTGGTAAACAAAACAAAGAGAAATGTGGCTCTGATACTAACTGTTATGATCAAGTTGGCACTAGGGGGTGAATTAGTGCTTTCGATAAAAATGTCAATTTTAAAAAATTACGTTTAATGAAAACTGATATTGGAAAAGAGTGCTTGACATAGAGTAAGTGAACTAAGAAATTAACTTAGAAAGTAATAGCAATGATAATAAAAAGCAGAATAGAAATTGCACACCGAGTTTATAGTGGTTTGGTCGTCGTGACCTATATTCACTACCGATTCCTCTTTCGGCGAGGCCACTAACATCCATTAACGATCTTCCTACTAGTCATAGGTACCCTGCAAGCCAATCACGTGAGTGATGGCACGTGTGACTTGACATGCAGTCTTTTTGCTTGTTGCATATATATATATATATATATATATATATATATATATATATATAGTGATGTTCTTGGATCTATGCAATGAGAATCAGATCGTGATGAGATCATGATAATGAGACTGATTCACCTTTAAACACAGATCATAAATAATTCTGGTCATAGGTTACTCGAGAGGATCATCGAGATAACTAGATAAACTAGTGTGCTGTATACCCGTCTATATGATGGATGAAGTTGGTCTTATAGCTGCTCGTGTCGGGACACTAGGGATATAGTACAGGTGCTCATTGAAGAATAAGTTCACTGATTGATCCGCATACGAAATACTAGATGGTTGATGATGCCTTATTGTCATACAACGATTCCGTGGTCCCAGTGGTGTATCTGGTCCTTAGACTTGAGAAATCGTATGAGTCTAACAGCACCATGCCCGGTATATGGTCTTTGGGATATTAGATGGATGAGGGACTATAGGTACACGGTAACTGAGGATAGACAAGTCCAATGGATTGGATTTCCCTATATCGTTTGAGGGCTACGGCGTAGTGGCCTAGTACGTCCGCAGTCGATGAGTCGAGTGAATTATTATGTAGATAATAATTCACTATGCTAGAAAGAGTTCTGACAGGTATGACTCACGACCAGCTCGATATTAGGCCTAGAGGGTCACACACATATGGTAGGCATTACGATGAGTAGAGGTTCGGATATGAGATATCCGTCAGAGCCCCTATCTTATTGGATATCCAATAAGCCCATGAATTATTGGATCATATGGATGAGATCCAATAAGTACTAATGAGAGATTATTGGATAGAGATCCACTAATCTAAGAGGGTTGGATAGTTGGATAGAGATCCAATACACAATAGGAGAGGATCCATTAGAGTTAAGTTGATAAGGGATCTTTATAAATAAGAGGGATTCAATGGTTCATAGGCTAGAGCCTTTGCTTGCCTCTTATATTCTCCTCCCCCTCTCTACCTCAAAGCAGACATGGAGTTTTGAGGAGCGTCGTCGCAGCCCTACTGTGTGGATCACCACTATAGAGGAGAACACTTGATCTCCTTCACCCTCTCCTAGAGATCTGCAGGGATACAAGGATATACGATCTCCCTATGTAACACAATCTATTCTATATGTAGTTTTAAGTTTCACGGATTTATGCGCACCAATCTTCGTACGACGACGAACATCTTTTTTGGGAAATTGAAGATTTTGTTTTCTGTTTTTTCGCTGCGCATGTGATGTCTCCCCCAAGATTTCCCAACACTTCCTTCAATGAGCGAGGAATAACTACCCTTACAACTCTATTATCATTTTGACAGGCTTAAGAGAGAACCTTTATACCTTCACTCACTCTTCTCCTAAACAGAAATTAACACTTAGACTAGAGGAGGAGAATTTTCACATGATTACAACAGAGTTTTCCCTTGTTTTTGTTCTCAGGTCTTGTGTAAACTGAGCAGGGATGAGAGAGGTATTTATAGGCCCCAAATAGATTCAAACATAGAGCCAAAACCAATCCCATCTCAGGTTTTTAGGGTACTGGCGGTGGGCGATACTATCGCATGACACTTTGACACTAAACGGTACTACTACCTGACAAAGCCTTGGAGATTGGGCTCTAGTGGTACCATCGCCTGATAGGGCGGTACCATTTCCTGGCAGCATTAACTGTTGCCGATACCACCGCCTAGACCTATTAGGAGGTTGAGCCTCAAGCGATTCCACCACCCACCCTGGGTGGTGCCACCACTTAGTATAGCTCAAAGTGGCCGAGTGGACTATCTATCCGGCTCAATTCAGCCCTAACTTAGGCCCAATGGGCCCCTAATTGAGTTGGCCTAATTCCAACCCAATTACAACTTAAAACTACTTCGATCTAGACAATTATTACAAAGTATTAATCACATGTTGTCCGGCATGTCATTGGCTCATCGATGCTTCGTCTAATCCTTTGGTGCATCGTTCTATTTTACGACATTTTGCTTAATCGACATGTTGACCTCTGCAACTCTATTCTCCTTGGCGTAATATCCGCTCTTCTAGACCTGATGCCCGAACTCATGGCACGAAGTCTTCTGTCGACATGTCGACTGATCCTTCGGCTCGACGTCCAATCTTCTGATATGTTCTATTCTTGCCCAATATTAATTTTTCCTGCTTTAATTATTTCTTCATGATCAAAGCTAGTCATGCGTTATTTAAAACATAGATTAGATCATAAACTCTATCAATTGGTTTCATCATCATCGTCATCGCGAGAGAGGCTACATGCATACGATGCCCTATTAGACAGCAATAGCTCGGTGCTGTTGCTAGTGGTCGCTTCTACAATGATGCTTCCTCTCGCCATTGATGATGGTTTTAATTTTTTTTTGTAAAACTTAAATTATATATATCATTATATTAATTATTTATTATTAGTCAATATGTCATGTAAGTAGACTCTAACATCTGTTAACTCAGACTTAATAGGAGGGGCTTATGTGCTATGTTTTAAAAAATATATGGGTTATTTTAGATACAAATAAACTATAAGGGCTTAAGTGATCCATGGCCAAAACCACAAGAGCTAAAATAGACCTTAATTCTTTTATAAACTTAAATTATACATCATTATATTAATAATTTATTATGAGTCGGGATGCCACGTAAGCATACTCTAACATTTGTTAACTCATACTTGACGGGAGTGACTTATATACTACGTTTTTAAAAATATATGAGTTATTTTAGATACGAGTAAATTATAAAGACTTAAATGATCCACGACCAAAGTCATAAGTACTAATATGAACCTTTAACCCTTCAATAAATCTATCACTTACTATCCCATGCCCTTCAAATATTCCTAAAGCACGATACATTTTAGCCAACAAGTAAGACCCACCAACTTCTAACCATATTTGTCATGTGTCACATGTTAGGATCAAGAGCATTAAGAGGGGGGGGGGCGAATTAGTGCAGCGGAAATCTTTCGACGATTAAAACTTCGTTCGTACGATAAAGATGATTTCGGTGTAAAAGCCGATTCTAAGATTACTTTAACTTAAGATTAAGCAAGATGATGTTAAAGTAAATCTATGAAGGCAGTTTGCAGTTATGATAGAAATCAGAATGTAAGCGCAAACTGAAGTACGACGTTCGTACGAAAAAACCGGTTTACGTCTAAATGCCGATTCTGAAAATACTGAGCTTTGAAATACGTTTTGTAAATGCGCAGAAGACAGTTTGCAGTTATGATGGGAATCAGAATGTAAGCGCAAACTGAAATATGATGTTCGTACGAGAAAGCCGATTTACGTCTAAACGCAGAATG
>LVTN01000041.1:393823-447635 GCA_001649415.1 Musa itinerans | reverse complement strand
TATATATATATATATGAACGAAAAGTCATCACGTCTCTATCCCAAACTCCTCCTTTCCTATTTAGATAAATTATCTTTCGACTATTTTTTCGCTCACATGCCGTCTCCACCTCTTCTCGTCGTCTGCTCCATTTCTAATCTTACCTAAACCTGCTTGCTCTCCCACTACAACTTCCCCTCTGTGGTATGAGAGAGGAGAGGTCGGACATGTCGGAGGACGAGGACGGTGGAGGAGGAGTGGAGCAGAAGGAGCGCTGGGGGCCGTCTCATGGCGGCGGCGGCGGCTGCGGTTCCGCTAAGAGCCGGGGTGGAGTCTGGACGGATCCGCCGCCGCCCTTCTCCGACCAGGTGCTGGAGAATGTGCTCGAGAATGTCCTCCAGTTCCTGGTGTGTCGCCGGGATCGGAACGCCGCGTCGCTGGTCTGCCGGTCGTGGTACCGGGCGGAGGCCCAGACCCGGGGCGAGCTCTTCATCGGCAACTGCTACGCCGTCTCCCCCCGGCGGGCGACCGACCGGTTCCGCCGCGTCCGGTCGGTCGTCCTCAAGGGCAAGCCCCGGTTCGCTGATTTCAGCCTGGTGCCCCTCGGCTGGGGCGCCCACTTCTCACCCTGGGCCTCCGCCATGGCCGCCGCCTACCCCTGGCTCGAGAGGATCTGCCTCAAGCGGATGTCCATCGCCGACGACGACCTCTCCCTCCTCGCCTTCTCCTTCCCCTTCTTCAAGGATCTCACCCTCATCTGCTGCGACGGGTTCGGCACCCACGGCCTAGCTGTCATCGCCGAGAAGTGCAGGTTAGGGGTCTCGCGTCACTCATCTCGTTCGATTGCTTGTTGTAGCTCTATCCTGTAATTCCAGTTAGATCTCAGCGGTGCGATAAATCTGAAACCTCGACCTTGACATAATGCTAACCCTAGTTTCATGTCGATGAGCTGTGCAAATTTAGATGTGGATGTGCTGCTTATGCAAGTATTTGATGGAATTTTCCTTAGGCATCTGCGGGTGCTAGATCTGATAGAGGCCTATTTGGAGGAAGAAGAGGAGGATGAGGTCGTGGATTGGGTTTCCAAGTTCCCACAGACAACAACGAGCTTGGAGACACTCGGGTTCGATTGTGTGGTCTCCACAGTCAATTTCGAGGCATTGGAGGCGCTCGTCGCCCGATCTCCTGCCCTCCGGCAGCTGCGGGTGAATCACCATGTCACCGTAGACCAGCTCTTCCGTCTCATGGTGCGGGCGCCCCAGCTCACCCACCTTGGCACAGGGTCCTTCGGACCCCCTGCAGCCCTGGCTCTACAAGGAGACGTAATGGAGCATGAGGCTGATCTCGTATCTGCCTTTGCTGCCTCCAAGTCAATAGTCTCTCTCTCGGGCTTCCGCGATGTTGCATCTCAGTACCTCCCTGCTATTTACCCAGTCTGTGCCAATCTCACTACCCTCAACTGTAGCTTCGCCGAGATAACTGCTGATGAGCTGAAGCCCGTGATCCACCATTGCCATAATCTTCAGAAATTCTGGGTACTTGCCACTTCTAACTTGAGTTGTCCTAATTTGGTTTCATCCATCTTTTTTCCTCTTAAATTCTCTGTCGATGGGGTTCTTGTTTTCAGGTTCTTGACACGGTGCGTGATGAGGGGCTTCAGGCAGTGGCAGCCACATGTAAGGACCTCCGAGAGCTGAGGGTGTTCCCTTTAAATGCAACAGAGGACTCCGAGGGGTTTGTCTCAGATGTTGGTCTTGCAGCTATTTCTCAGGGTTGCCGGAGACTCCGATCAATTCTATATTTCTGCCAGCAGATGACTAATAAGGCAGTTATAACAATGTCCAAGAATTGCCAGGAACTCGTTGTGTTTCGCCTTTGTATCATGGGTCGCCACCTCCCTGACCACCTTACCAAGGAGCCCATGGATGAGGGATTTGGGGCTATAGTGATGAATTGCAAGAAGCTAACCAGGCTTGCAGTTTCGGGGTTGCTCACCGACAAGGCATTTGCGTATATCGGAAAATATGGGAAGTCAATAAGAACTTTATCCGTTGCTTTTGCAGGGGACAGTGACGTGGGGCTAAGGTATGTGCTCGAAGGGTGCCCCAAATTGCAGAAGCTTGAGATCAGGGATAGCCCTTTTGGGGATCCAGCACTCCTCTCGGGGATTCACCAATACTATAATATGAGGTTCTTGTGGATGAATTCGTGCAAGCTGTCTATTAGGGGTTGCAACGATGTAGCTCAGAGGTTGCCTCGCTTGATCGTTGAAGTGATTAGAGATCGGCCTGAAGCTGATGATGAGACTGTCGAGAAATTATACATGTATCGTTCCCTAGCAGGGCCAAGAAATGATGCACCGCCTTTTGTGAAGATCTTATAGTGTGATCCTTTCCACTTAAACTGCTATCAGGAGGAAGGAAAAAATTGCAATCGTCTTCTGATTCCATGGAGGAGCATACTCTGCGTAGGGCAGCTGGTTCCGACCAATGCATAAAGGTTGATCTGATGGTTGGCCTTCATGATACCTAAGACAATCCTCTTTCTCTTCATTCCATGGGAAGATAGTTCCAGTATATCCTCTGCCCCGCATCCATTTTCTACTTGTTTGGGTTGCTGAAACAACATTTCATTGGAGGAACACCGAAATTTCATATTCTTTTTCGGTGGAGGTTTTTATTTCTAATGCACATTTGATAGTCCGATCAAACAGATGGCAGAAGGGGAGATTAGCGTGAGGATGTTGTATAAGCAGGCTGTTGCTTGTAGGCCATTTTTCTAGCACTCAATTTTGTTTTAAGAGAGAGAGAGAGAGAGAGAGAGAGAGAGAGAGAGGGATTACATGACCGACCACTTCGACTGGTTTTCAGATGGAAGCTGACCCTTAAAAATCCTGACCGAAGACTATTTATGGCCTCCCATTCTGTATGCACATGACACCATTCAGGGACTGGTTTAAAGGTCAGGAGGTGAAATCTGAAACTCCGAAAGAGTTCTTATTTTATGTAGGAGTTTTAGCTTATCAGTGAACAGGATAAGCATGAGTGCTTATTATTTCATCTGGTGCTTTTATTGTTTGGGCATATAAACATAAACATGATCTCTAGGACTTGGAAGTTTGTAATTTTTAACTTTTCCCTTGATATATTACTATTTCATTGGCATAATGAATGCAGTGGCCATAGGGCATTCAACTGTTGTAGTTGTGGCTGTCCCCATGGCATCACTGTTTGCTTGGAGCCCATTAATGATGGGATCATGAAGACCTGCATGAGTTACAGGAAGAGGATCTTTTTTGACAGGACCAAGTCTCTACCACTCAGATGGTCAACACAAAGTTGGGTTATGGTCCCAATTGAAGTAACACTTCATTGATTGGACTATCTCTATCATCAGACTATTGCACCTTTTGGATGGCAGGTCATTGGCTTTTCTGCTCAGATTGGTAGGCAGGTGAGCAGCAACTGTCATCTGTGGCCCATGAAGGTTTAATTGGACCTGCCTCCACTTGTGATCTGCACTGGTACCTCTGATGAGCTACGGAGGAGGAGGAGGAAGAAGAAGAAGAGGTATCTTTCTTCTTCTATATATGTATATATTTCTTTTCTCGTGTTAGGTGCAATCATATGAACTGGAACACTTGATGTCTCCCTGTGGGACTTTGCTGCCTTGTTGTGCTAAGAATTGAGTCTCTTTCCACTTCCTAATCCGATGTGAACAGCTCCGGAGCAAAGTGGCATTCCGGGTTCTGGGAAAGCTTCGCGTGGACGCATCTCTTGTGTTCTATCACATATGCTGCTGCATTTTGCTCAGATGATGACACCTTGCTATATTGTCTGACAGGTCAAAGATGAGAAGAAATTGTTGGTATGATCATCAGGGTAACTTGCTCAACTAATTGCATGACTCCAATAAATTGCATGAAATTGTTGCAATCATATAAAGCTTTCAGCTAGGGTTTCTTATGTATATTTTATGTTAGAGGTCAACACAGGGTTAAGATGGTGCACATAAAATATAGGTATTGTGATTGATGGAGACAGACACAAGGGTTGACCAAAAGGATGACAATGCAACCTATAGGTATTCAGGGAAGTTGATACCCTAATGTGGAGTTACTGCTGCCTTTGGGTGCTACACAAAGTTGAGGATATGTGGAGACAATTAAATGTGGTGACTGTTGTAGCCCTTTGCTTTAAAAGACAGTTCCAACATCTCATAGAGCTCAAGGAATGAGAGACAAGTTTAGTCTGCCTAAATTGCTGCCAGATTTGGTAGATTAGTTTCACTTTAAGACATTTGACTTGAAATTAGAGGATGTTTTGTGTCCAGTGATAAGTTATCGATTATGAATGATCAATCACATGATTGTTATTGGATAATCATAGTTCAAGTCATGGAAACAATTTGTCTTTTCACGGGAATAGAGAATATTATACTTATTGGTCTTTTTTAGATTCTAAGAATAACATTATCAGTAGGGTCTTTTTTGAGCTGAAGTCCTGGAAATGATTTTTTTCTTCACGAGGAGATCGTATTGATCCTTCTTAGATTCCATATTAATAGGTGTTTTTTTCTTTGCTTGTTGAAGCCAATGCTAAATTCTTAAGACATAATTAGGTAAGGATTATGCTTTGAAACCTCAAGAGCTATTGTGCATATATCATGTGCTCGGAGTACGTTTGCTAAAATGAATTGAAAAGAGTGAGGACCTGCCATGTCGATACACAAGCGATAAAGCATGTGGTTGAATTCAGTACAAAGTGAGGACCTGCCATGTCGTGAATCCTCATTGAAGTAAATGCCATAATTCATGATCATGATTGTGTCATGGATACCAATTACACAAACATCTACAGATGTCTCTATCGCACTTACAAATATCTCACATTTCATAAAGATCCAGCCTACTAGATGTCCATCACTCTTTCGAAAGAAAATAGAATTATTGGTACTCCTTTCCTTGATGGAACTATAACTTTTAGAGCTCAATTATAAATAGGGATCTTGATTTTTTTTTTCCTTTTACAGTTTTTTTTATCATCTATACCACCTAAATTTTGTGCACAATATTGTTATATTGATATATATAACAATATTATTTATGCATATAAGAGTGCAAACCAAGCATAATATATGCAATGATGTTGATCTTTACATAGTTAAGTGTGTTCTATGCCTATTTGAATGCTTTCCATCTATCAAAGAATAGTTATTCATGTATAACAAAAGGTATGAATTAAAATTCTTAAGGCTAAGTATTACAAGTTTCAAATCCAGCAAGGGTTGGAATCTTTTTTTTTTAAAATATTTTTCCCATTTTATGGAGTCCATAACCCCAAATAGTTGGTACTGATTTTATTATTGTTGTTGTATGTTATAGAGTCCATTGGAGAGTGAGAAGTCTTCATACTTGTAGTTTCAGTTTCACCACCATTAGTGTTGTATCTTCCATTCTTAAACCCATGGGCATAAGCTTATCAATGGACCCATGCGAATAGTTGTTCAAATCCACAATCTTGTGGGTGATTAATCAGTGGATGACACCATCCAACCTTGTGAGAAGATATGAAAGATGATTTATATTTCATGATGATTGGATGTTTCACCAGCAGTCTGACAAGTGGGTGTAAAAATGCATTTCTGCACATTAAACATTTTATTCACTCTTTTATTAATTTTGGCCATGCATGTTCCAGTCTGTTATTCCAATAATGTCTGTAGAAATATCCTAAATTTGTAGGTTGAGATTGTTCAACAGAAAATTTCAAATTTGATGGTCAATTATGATCAAGCTAGAAGCGTTTTGTGGAGAAAATAAAGTTTGGGCAATTGCTGATTGTTCTTTTGTCTTGTACTATTCTTGGATATTGACTGTGGTAGTCCAATTCCTTTCTATGTCACAACAACCACACTCTTCACTCTCCTAAGAAAGACAGTCATGCAGGTAATGTCATGGCTCGAGTGTTATTATCCAAGTGACCAATCATACTAGCTTTCCAGATACATCCATCTCATGCATTGTCCAAAGAGTGGTCAAAAGATATTGGAGAAGCCATAATTAGGTTTCTGTGGACTCCACCATACACCATGATGATTGAGGTTGCTGATGAGCTTAAAATGTTGATCTGGATGTGCAACTCTCCATCAGAAGATCACAGAATCCTCTGCCATGAAGAAATCAACATCAGAGATCTTCGGCTTTGCTGGTCCATTGTTGTTTTCTGAAAGAAAAGCTTCCTTTTGATGATTCTATATAGGCATGATTGAGGTTGATGCTACTTGTCCAAAGAAGAAGATGAGAGCTGCTTTGATGCAATGGCTTCGAGGAATGGACTTTGGCCAGTTGATATGGACTAAGCTGGATTCAAACAACTCATGAAGTTGTATGACTTTGATGTTGGATTATGATATGATAGAAATATAGTCTGTCTGCTTGAAGGTTGAGGTTGCTTGCTTGCCACAGTAGTTTCTCTTCAGTAATCATGTCCATGGGAGAGGATTTTTCTTGCTTCTTACTCAACAGTCTCCATCATCTTTGTTAAGTTCCTTGATCTCCTCTCTATGACTCCATACTTGTCCACAGAGAGTTGAGCTACCCAGTTGTTGGATCCCTCCCTGGAGAGCAAGAAAAGATGTCATAAGCTTTAGTTCCATGAACATGTACTGCAGAGGAAACATGGTCTAAGGTACAGCAATCATCACTGAAGATTGAAGTCAAAAGTGGGATACACAACAAGATCTATCACAATTCATCATCAAACAAGCAGACAGTCACAACCTGGGATGGATGACACAAGATATATAACAATTACTCATTTAAACAGTTTGGAAAACTAAATCTACTTCTACTTCCTCCTCTTTTTTTTTGTTTCCTTCAATTCTTTTATCTTCTGTTCCTTCCCAAGGGACTTCACTAGTTTCTCAAAAACTGAAAACAGATGACAAGTACAGTTTCATATCCAATTGCTTCGATCTTCATTTAACAGGTTTCATCATCTCTTTTCTTTCTAATTTCTTTTTCGCTCCCAGATTCTTGTAAATTTAGCAATCGGTCGATGATTGATTTCCGTATCTTACTCGATCCTCTTCTTCTGCATCATTCAAGTAGTTTCTTTCTATGGTTTTGGTTTTCCTATGGTTCTGACCACCAGAATTCTGACTAACAAACTCCAAAGCAGGTAAGAAGTACATACAAAGCCACCTTCATGAGAATGATGATCTGCTCATCTTCCTCACCTGTTACCTGTGGCCTAGCAGTTTTATCATCAGTCTTATAGCTCAGGCATGCAGCATCCGACACCCCAATCGAGCTATGTGGCATGGAGGAATCAGATGCACTAGCAAGCTTAGGTGAGCTATCATTTCTCGATACCATCGACTCTTGGATCACTACATTGAGTCCCTGCAAATGAAAACTTAAATCATGAAAGCCAATTACTAATAATACATGAAATGACTTGAAGGAATACAAATCTTTTGTAGCTACAATTCAGGAAAAAGAAGGAACAGTCATGCACCTTGAAAAGATGGATACAGCAAGACAAAACCTTCTCGACTTCCATAATTTTGGGTTTCCCTCGTATAACAGACGGCACAACTGCTGCAAAGAATGGCACTCACTTAGTCAGACAACTCGATCAATCCTCGCAGCTCAGTGTAACAACAAGAAGGGTGATTAATTTTACTGCTTCGAGCAGTGACATAATATTCTACCTATAATTGCACTTGAGATGAGTATGACCGAATGGGACAACAACAATAACTCAGCTTGGTGCCCTACCTACTATTGAAGTTGTGAAGGAATTAATCTATGAAAGAGAAAGGGGTCACTGCCTGCATCCTCCATTTAATGGTGGTAAGCACCAGTAGCTCCAATTTTTCAGGATAATCCTTGCTTCAAATTCATATTTTGCATCATCTAAGTACCAGAAGCAATTCATGAAATTTTCTGAATAGATGCATAGTCAAAGAACATAGTATGGATGTTTATTTAGAAAGTCTTTCTCACTTGCAAATACAGAGACAGAGGGATTTCAGTTTCCTCCATTTTCACAGACAATAGTTGTGTCATCCAATCCTTGCCTTGCTACTAATAGAATTAACACATGGAAGAGACAAACAAGATTATATCATCCAAAAAAAGAGGAATCTACTGGCAACCCTCTGCCTACTGGTTGCTATATACTGCAATAAAATCCGATCAATGACCAATGGCCACTGACCTACCGGTGGACAATGGCCAAAATCCATTGTTGACTGCCGGTTGACCGATGATCACCGATTGACAATGACAATCTATGATCTCATAAAGGTAATCACCATTTCTTAAGATCTAGATTTCTTGATGGTTGACTCGTAGTGATTGATCGAAATGGCGATGTAGGATCTCCGATGCTTCTATTGGTGCTGACGGTAAGAGAAAAAAAAAATAGTTTTGGCATAGACGATTTACAACAAATTAAATTTCATAAAAGCGTAGTCCACAAAATAAAATTGTACAAACCAAAATTAACTCTAATTAAGTGTTGCATAAAAAAGGAAACATTGTTGAGTTCATCCACTTATAGACCAAACAGTAAAATAAATTCATGAAGATGCTATGTGTTACTCCCCTACATTCCATGTAATGCATTCTGTGCCAATATTGCATCCTCATGTCACAACAAAAGGTTCAGGAACCTCCTTGAAGAGAGATTATGGAGTCCAGGACTGGAGATGCTAAGTTATGCTTGTACTCGACCAATGGGTTGTGCCACCTCTGATCATCTGGAGATTTTGGCCAGCTAAAAAAGCCCCAAAAGGTCAGTCTGTCTATGTCTGAAAAAGGAAGATTGATGGCTAGTTTTGAGGGCAATTTAGTCCTACAATTGTCAGTTTCTTCTAATAAAGGTTTTGGCTTGGTGTCTGTGAGACCCAAGAACACAAGAACTCTTTTTTATTATTCTAGTATTCTATAAAATATTTCCTGCAACCTATTCCTTTAGTTTTTCTTCGACCAACTCCTTGCAAGACCTTTCTCTGGAGAAATCCTAGTCAGGAGAAGATCTAGCATAGCTAGCTCTATGTCTACAGGCACAAGAGTATTCAGCATGACATGGCTCTAAACATCAAATTTGTCCATAATGACTGATGTTTGATTATTATGATTACAGCAATCTGCTAGGAATTCTAGGACAAAATCATGGTCCATAAATCATGTTCTTTTTGGGGCTTGTTCATCTGTTGTAACCTATGAAGATCATCAAGATTAAAACACAGATAATAGACAAATATAATAATTAGTAAATAATCCATTATTGAATGGCAAATGCATCAAATATAGATAGCATAAGAAAAAGTATGAGCTGGTGCACAAGACTACTGTCAGTGCAGGTATCATTGTACTCAGCCTTGCCCTACAAGCGCGGGAGCTGTGTCTGCAACTTGAACCCTGGTTTCCCGGGTCAGAAGGAGCTTTCTGAATACAAAGGCAAGCATGAAGCCATCGGTTAATTCAGTTCAACACTTGCTGAATACAATTACAACCAAGTAGAATCAATTGTATTACTAACTTTCCTATAACATAAAGATACCATATCTGAAGTCTTGTTAGAACATAAAGATACCCTATCTGAAGTCTTGTGCAATTAGGTGGCACATCTGTAAATCCTTTATAAGATAGATCGTTCCTCTTAAGATGCTAATTTCTCTTGCATGGATATGAATGATGACAACAGAAGACCAATGATAAAACTACAGAGCCATCAAACAAATAGTAAAAAAAAAAGCATACAAAGCACAGTTAATGGAGTTAAAAATCATAACTAGAACCCAATTAACATTGATGGCAGTCCTCGATGTAGTGATTAACTTCATATCCTAATATTGTTTTTAAAAGAAAAGAGAGTGCATAAATATATGAAAAGAAGGAACCTGAGGAATGCATATAGGATGTTTTGTAAACAAGATATGCCTTACCAACTTATGATCTTATAAGCCAAAAATAACAACTAAAGCGCAAATGACCATCAACACAGAGAGAGTCAATAGAAGGAATAAAGACACAACCAAAGATGTCGAGGTGGACAAGAAGGGCATATGCAAGGAACATAGGTGCAAAAGCTCATTTTTTGCAAACTAGGAACACACCCATGGAAAACCAACATGAATTGTTGGCAGTACACCAGAGATCATGGTGAATGAAAAAAAAGAGCAGCATGAATCATGAAGAACTAGTAAAAAGCATTTGGAAATTAGCTACATAGTTAAACTTGAGGTTATAACCTTTATCAGCAAATTTTAATTTACATTAGGCTGTCATGATGTAGTCCAATCTGTCACAACATACATTGATATTTACTCCACCTTTTTACATTAGATAGTTCCCAAAGATCTCCTTTCCATGTACAATTACTTCTAATAGTATGATGCCCTGAGACATATGCCCCCTGTGGATCCAGTTATTATAGCAGATAAGCTTCTTGCTTTAAAACATGCCAGCTTTTATAAACTAGGACTAAAGCAATATGTACTTTATAACCTTCATAAAGATACTTGAAATATGTAGACAGAATTGCTAAAGAGCTACACTATGGAGATTTGAATCTCAAGTCCAACTCTTGTATATATGGCTGAACATCTCTGGTTGAACTTGTGAAAAGAAAAGCTCCGATAGTGACATCTGGATGACGAGAACAGCTTTCACAACCACAGATGAGAAACCAACATAAACCAGGACAAAAATGCGGACACAACTCTTCCCAAGACATTCTACAACTATGAAGCTGATACGAGTTGCAAAATTGTTGGGAAATGTAATTAACTCCGAATATAACCTAGAAAAGTAACAGAAAAAGAAATATGATGATCGATATCCAATCAATTACTAAATGAACGAAGCTAATCGACCAGCGAATTGTATGATCCATGTCCAATCCTACATTACTCCACCCAGGCATCCAGCATCTTACACATGAAGGACTTCGATTTTAGATTAGAGAAGAAATGTGGCTATAGAAACCCTTAAAAATGATAGAAGACGAATGGTATGATGGTCCTGATCTACTTCCGTGATCTTAATCACACAAATAATCTCTGAAAATTTTGATTTTAGAGAGCAATGAAATCAGGAAAACCAAAAATCCTCATCATCTAATACCAAAACATTAACATCTTGACCAACCTGTCGGCCGCGGCCTTCCGCTCCTCCCCATCTTGGATTCCCCCTTCGTCTCGAGGTAGGCGGCGCGGCAAAAGTTGGGCTCCTCCGCGGTGAACTCGCGGGAGGGGGGAAGAAAAGGGGGGAAAAAGGAGAGACCTTTGGAGTTGCTTTGTTTCCTAGCTTATTCGGAAAACGATATGCGCACGAGCAAAATACACGCCAGAATTTACGCGATGAGATGTCCTCTCGCACTTAACGTTCGCTCGCGATATGTGTTGTTGAATTATTCTCTTTGCCCATGCGGCCCGGCCCCACAGAGCCATGCCAATGGGAACCGCTACTTATTGTGTGGGACACGATATATGGGTGCAGTTTTAAGAGGTTATCTCTGTCCTCTTGCTCGACGCTCTTGAGCAATGAGTCCCCAAACCCTCATCAAAGTCCGCAACAACGTCACCTCCTCCCCTTCGACCACGAAATGGATATCTCCTCTTCAGTACCTTAAACCAGCTTCTATCGGACGACCAACACCACCTCCACTTCCTCCTCCTCCTCCGCCTCCTGAGCCGGAGCGGCGTCGATCCCGGTTTATCTCCCACGCCGACGCGGTGCGACTCATCAACCGGCAGACAGACCCGCAGCGGGCCCTCGACCTCTTCAACGCGGCCGCTGCACAGCCCGGCTTCGCCCACAACCACGCTACCTACTCCGCCCTCCTCCTCAAGCTCGCACGCCACCGCCGCTTCCCTGCCCTCGACGCCGTCCTTCGCCGCATGTCCCTCGAGCCGTGCCTCTTTCACGAGGCCGTCTTCCTCCGCCTGATGCCACTCCTCTGCCGCGCCTCCCTTCCCGACAAGGCCGTCCACCTCTTCCGCTCCGCCATCCCTCTCCTCGTCCGCCGCAACCCCTCTATCAAGGCCCTCGCCACCTGCCTCGACGCCCTCGTCGAAGCCCGCCGCTTCGACCTCGCCCAAGACCTTCTTACCGACGCCAGGGCCCGTTTCTCCATCGAGCCCAACACCTGCGTCTGCAACATCCTCGTGAAGCACCATTGCATGAGCCGCGACCTTGACTCCGCCTTCCGGGTCGTCGAGGAGATGAGGGCGTCGGAGTTGGCGAAACCCAATCTGATCACATACTCCACGCTGATGGGTGGATTGTGCAGAGAGGGCAGGTTGAAAGATGCCTTCGACTTGTTCGAGGAAATGATTGACAAGGACAAGATCGTCCCCGACCACTTGACCTACAACGTGCTGATCGATGGGTTCTGTAGAAGCGGGCAGGTGGATAAGGCAAGAACCATCTTCGGATTCATGCGGAGCAATGGCTGCGAGCCCAACATGTACAACTACGCGATTCTGATGAATGGCTTCTGCAGAGAAGGGAGAGTGGAGGAAGCAGAAGAGGTTTTCGAGGAGATGGGGAAGATTGGGTTGCAGATTGACGTCGTGACCTACACAACGCTGATCGGCTGCCTTTGCAGAGAAGGGAGGGTTGACGAAGGAATCGAACTGGTGAAAGAGATGAGGGAGAAAGGGTGCAAGGCCGATGTGGTGACCTATAATGTGGTGATCGAAGGGTTGTGCAAGGAAGAGAGGTTTAAGGAGGCGATGGGTTTGCTGGAGAGCTTACCATACGACGGTGTGAGGCTAAATGTTGCGAGCTATAGGATCGTGTTAAATAGCTTGTGCGCCACAGGGGACATGGAGAAGGCGATTGGTCTGCTTGGGTTGATGCTTGGAAGGGGCTTCAGACCTCACTTTGCGACCTCCAACAAATTGTTGCTTGGATTGTGTGAGGTTGGAAGGGTGGCAGATGCAACTGTTGCGATGTATGGATTGGCGGAGATGGGGTTTATGCCAGAGAGTGATACATGGTTTCAGTTGGTTGACTCTGTCTGTAGGGAGAGGAAGCTTAAGAGAGCGTTTGACTTGTTTGACGACTTGCTTATAGCGGAGTGAGTTGTACGACTCGTCTTAATAAGTCAAGGCTTGTCTTCGCCATGACTGCAATCCAACCCAACGGCTGAGTCGATCCTGTTGGAACAGATTATTCTTTACTTGATCATAGAGCTGTGTTTTCAGTGAATTGGCCTTTACTTGGTCAAGCCATGAACTTGCAAGCTCAGGTACCGGAACGCTTGACATGGTGTACAATTGATTTATGGTAATATTTAGATTCTGGAAGAACTTAGCAGAAGATATTTACGAGTGATATTGGTTACTAGCATACAGGAGTTTTTCCATGGACGAATTTAGATCGACTCCGATGGAAATCGAGTTTGTAATATCACTTTCTTAGGGGATTCATTACTAATTTTATGGTGATCTATGATTCCTGTGGGTTCTTTTCTTGAACGTACACCATATGTCAAATGAACAATCAGAACCTTTTGCTTGGGATTCCTTCTTGTGCATTTTGACAGAAAACCACAAAGACTGCATGCGTGAACAGACCAATCTAACCAAGCATTTCGTAGAAAACACTACATTAACTGATCGAAAGCCAACTAAGTAGTAATCAACAGCAAGGAAAATACATAAAGTCATCATGTCATTGGCTTACTCCTCACAGGACAAATAGTTTCAGGAGTAGCAGTTATTTCATGGTTCTACAATCACGCTTGTGGATTAAACTAGTTATTACTGCACGCTGAGGACTTCGATTTCAAAGACCAACACCGAGTTTGGACGGATACCCCAATCTGGAAAGCCACCAGCTCCATAACCATAATCTGGGGTACACTGCAAATGGATTAAGCACCTGTCAGCACATATTAACGGGAGGACAGACGTAAAAGATTACACAACAGAACTTGAAAGGCCAGGAGATAAAATGCTGTATGAGGTCTCCAACTAGGCATCAGGCATCATTCTGTTCGAGGAAAAGGCAGAGACAGATCTTTAGGATGACAAGGAAACCCAGCTGTACCATTACTCTCTAGCAAATGTTACAATTCGAGTAATTTTCGGATGAAAAACAGATTCCTTTCGGCAATGATACAGGATAGAAGAAACAAAAAAAAATCATTAGAAGCCTCAAAACCTGAAAACACTTTGAGTAGCATTTACAACAATTTGGACAGCTCAGAATAGTGAAGAAACTAGAACACCATCAAACTCGTGACTGACATGGGATGAATATTACCTGAAGTCGAGCAACTTCTCCCACCTGCATATCCATCACTCCCTCATCCCACCCTACAAGAGATGACATATTAGTTAACTAATATTCTTGAATGAAAAGGCAATTTAAATTGCAAACTAGCATATGACCACTTTCTATCATTCACGAAAAGACAAAAGGGACTGATCCTTCACATGGGCAAGTCAATCTGCCAAACGATTCACTTGAAGATGTAGATTTAATTACTTAAACAACATTGTGGCTTGTGAGATCAGTCCCAAACAATGTTCTCACTAGATGTTGCAAGTTTCAACTATATGGGTGAGTTCTAAAAACTAAAACGAGCAGTCCAGTGCAAGATGCCTTCATGGATATGGGATCTTAGGGTGTATGAGTACAGCCTATCGTGTAAGCAAAGAGACAACAGCAGCAGCAACAATAACAACAGTATCCCACATATCCGGGTAAGCGAAACAGATTGTTTACGCTCTTAAAATTATGGTTGCTGCCACATAGCCTTAGCACTATGTGGCAGGTTGCTGCCATAGTGCTAAGGCTTGCTGCTAAAATCTCATCCATAAAACCAAGACTGCTAAATATTCTAGTCACTGCCCCTTCCTGACAACTTGCAGCTAAAATTTTACATATCCAAGGACGGTTAAAACAATAGCAGTTATTTTGTATACACAAGCCATCATAAATATTCAAATTTGCTACTCATTAAGGACAGCCAGCTACGTCCTCTGGGACAAAAACATGTTAAAAACTAGAGGAACACAACAATGACTGAATGAAATGATTGGAAGTAACATAAGTTCACATTCCTTCACATATGCAGATCAATAACGGTCTAATAGTGCTTGTAGTGATGACTCTTATTACCTTTAGATGACAAAAAGTGGAGTGAACATAAGCAAAGGGGATAGACATAGGAGACATCCCATGTTACATAAGTGAACTTTCAAGAAGATCCATGACAAGACTTAAGTACCAAAACAATGAATTGCATTCCACATTATACAGAATAGTGTGAAAAGAAGCTGGAGTGAACAAAAGCATCTAACATTGCATAAGGCTTTAATGCATATAGAAACTTCTAAATTCCCCAAATACCACACATTGAAGCAGAGTTATGATTCTAGCCCACATTCTGCAGAATAGGATGTTAGCCTATTTTCTCAACAATCATACTACCTTTGGTAATAGACCAATAGAGTGATAGACAATCTGTTAAATCCAGGCTGCTCAGCACCATGTGCATCATGAATAAAGTAAAATGAACTAAGAGTTTGAAGAAAAAAAACAAGTTTATGGCATCGAAAATTTAAATGGCTGACAACCAGAGAAGCAACAAGGGATTTAGTTAGCCTCTCTCACAGTGTAAATTCTCTTGCATAAGGTTGCAATTCCAGTTGTACCAAAAAGAAGATTACTCTTATCCAATTTTATAAAAAAATTGTTAGCTTGCACATCCACTCTCATCACAGGTTACCTGAATAGTGAATCAATTAAACAATCACCTTTTTTCTGGATCATATTACTATGGACATAGACATATGAGTTTGCATGTGCCTAAAATAATATTTTTAAGAAAAATAAAAGACATATCATAATAAAACAAAATTGTAAATATTATTTTTTTAGAAAGAGGAATTGTTGCAACCATCCAAAATTCCCAATATCCCAACTATAAAAAAATTCTTTCTACTTCTCGGATTATTGAAAATTGAGAATCATTTTGTTATCTATGGTAATCCTCCATTATTGCAATTGTCCATCTAACTTCAAGCAACCATGGCACAATTTGGAAACCTTTAGGGTGTAAAGTTCTCATGATATATAATTAGGTAAATATTCCTCAAATTATGCCTAAACTATGAAATCTTTGAGACTGGCATCTCGACCTAATTCATCAACAATCTGGCCTGGCTGGCTAACAATGGTATACAAGAACTAAGAGAAATGCAGAATTAACTGGAAGAAAGCTACAAAGCTAGCTTTAAAACATATTCCACTTGCAGCATCTTGCACTTAAATTTATAATAGTTGGATAAAATGATTAAGTATTACCTTTAATAACTGAGCCCAAACCAACTTTAAATGTGAATGGCTGCTGTCCAGGATCTTTTGTGCTGAAAATCAATAGAAAAAGACTGAGGCTCGCATTCATTGTCTTTATAGAAGAAAAGGAACAAGGAAAAGAAATACCTCCAGAATTTTTTTGAGAGGTCGCCATCCTTACCTGCAGAAAAAAAGATACCATTGGAAAAAATCAGCATTATCCAAAAGAATCATGATCTGTTGAAACCAACTAATATATTTTAAAGTCTCCAAAGTGCAGATATAACAGAAGACCGCATTACATATGCCCAAAGCAGAAGAGCAATCACTTTATATCAATGTAAAATAGAAGTATTGGCTTTACACAGGAGGACAAGAGGATATTTCATGAAGGAAAAATTGCATATGTATATCTCTGAAGTTAATGTTTCATATAGCATATGCATATCTATATAAAACCAAAAAATTTTGTATTCCCTTTGTAGTTAATCTCCATCAATTGAACACTTCATTGTTAATTGAAACGTTATTTGTTAGTTGCGGGGGTGGCAACACCATAGTCCAAGCATTTTAATTCTTGATGTCCTCCTCAAGGTACTCCAAGATGACTTGTTAACACAAGAATGAAACAATACATGATGTGGTAATCAGTCATCAACTGATCCCAAGAAACACCTTATTGGTACTACTTGGCAGCAAGGCACATACAACTTTGATATCAGGTTGTGACAGATGCACATTCATGCTTATCATTGAATAGACATCAAAGTAACTCCCTAGGAAGAAGATACGGGCATCTAGGAAACTCAAACAACCCCTCAAACCTTGCTAGGATGCATATACAAAGTGACTCAAAACGATAACAAGGTCACTCAAAGAAGAAGCAAAAATACTATTTCTTATGCTTGGAAGAACACCAATCATGACAAGCTACAAATGTGCATCATTGGATCAGTACGCAAGCCCAACAATATGGCAATATGCAATTCAAAATTGAAATGCATAAAACAGAATAAGCAACAAGCTGTGATGTGTATACAGTTAATGGAGAGCTTGTCCTACGGGATTTTATCCAATAATTGACCTCGATTTGCTTAGTGCACATATATGGAAATTTATGCAGATAAAATCTCGTACAAATTCGCTGTTCAAAACAGTATGGCTCTTTTAGTATAGCAGAATGGATCCTTCCATCACAAAATACTAATTACTAACACAAGGTTACAAGACGATTCAATCCCCTTCACCATCAGAAATATTATCTATGGGCTCATCCTTCAGCCACCTTGCATCATACCATGCTCCACATAACACTTCCTGGATCCCCTAAACGTACAAAAACAAACATTGCTCTCAGTGAGGCGATGATCCTTGTTCGACCGATCCCAAACCCCGCTGACAAATCACTAAACCAAATCGCGTAAGGGCACAGATCAGAAGAAGAAGAAAGCGCAGGAAGTGGGAAATAAGAGTACTACTGACCGAAGCCTGTGCAGTGTACGGTGACGGATTGGCCCCTGACGGGCTTGGGGCCACCGCCGGCCTTGAGGAGTTGCTTCTCCACGCCCATTTGCTGGCGTCCCAAACCCTATCAAGGTACACGGTGACGGCTCTTGGGAGGTCGGCTCTCACGACAGGGAAACCCTATGCTTGCCATTTTATATGTATTCTGGGCTATCGATACCATTATTCTTCACCATTTAATGAGAGTCCACATTTCCAAATACGCCCTTATTTTGACGTGTCAATTCCTCGACCGGACGTTTACGGTCCTGATCTTAACGCCAAGTGTGTCATCCTAGTTGCTCCCGTCATCTTGGCATCCTATCCTTTGACCCCAATGAACATGCTTTTCTTACAATAATCTAATGCCACGAGGCCAAGATGAGAAGACCGATCCCACGTTTCTAAATTTCAGTGGAAGAATTACTGTTTTGTGTTTTATCTAGCACAGCTGATCTCGATATATATAGCTATGCGTCGCTGTCAAGATCCAGCCGAGATCCCAATAGCAGGACTTGCGGCCGTAAATTTGCTCGTTTAGATAGATCTATGCAGAGAGTATATCGTTCGTTCATTTTACCCATCAAACGTATCTCAACCGTCATATTCGAAAGTATGGAACATATCATTGATCGCATAGAACAAATATGCATACATTCGCGCCATTAAACATAGTTTTCTTCTCTTTTTTTTCATTCAATTGCGACCGTTTAAGTTATTAAAACCCCCCATTTCTGTCTCTTGATTCCTCCGTCGCCACGGCGTTCATCTTCTCTCTCTTCTTCCCCCATTTTGACCAGTGATCGAGACCCGCTGAACCCTAAGGATCATCGGCGCCGGATCTCTCCTCCCATGGCTTCCTTGTTTCGAGCTTCGCTTGACTTCGCGGCCTTTGATCCTTCCTCTGTTGAGGCTTCCTCTCGGTTCCCCGGGAAACCTTCGGGAGCAATAAAGGTGAGACCTTTCTGGCTCCTCACCTTCTTGTTGTTGTCTTTTGAGCGTTCGTTCGTCTGGTTTGTGTTGACATTTTGTGCGTTCCTCTTCAGATCGGCAGTTCGCCCCTTAATTTGGGTAGATTAAGCAATGCACGCCTGAGAATTCTGGGTTGCGTCGAGTAAGTTTACTTCTTGTTCGATATGTTGCAATCAATGAATTCTGCGAGTAAATTGGTTGATCATGGAGTGACCCTTGATTTCGAACTTTTCCTGCGATTTTGAATTACTAAAAGGCAACTTCTTTATTGTGATTCTATTCGTTTTGATGGTTTTTCTTATGATGTTCACTGGATTTCATTTTGTTTTAAGATTGGTGAGCAACATTAGGTGATTAATTGGCTTAAGGATGAAATTTAATTCGTAGGTAACACGGGATTATCTTGATCATCGATCTGCAGTTGCTGTTATGAGATAGAAACCCTGAATGTAGCTAATTCCCTTGTTTTCTATAGATACACAGCTGAATGTTAGAGGGAGGAGGACCAACAAGGTCTTGATCTAGTGGTTGGTCTTCCTCTTCATCTAATCGAGGCTCTGGGTTTATATTATTGTGGAGTTGGTTCCCTACTACTTACATAGGAAACAATGGTATTGTTATCTTAAAACACAAGAAGAACAAATGGGAGAGGATGATGTTTGAGAGGAAGTTCAGATAATTAAGACTGTAGTTATTCATTATCAAAATTTGGGATTCTAGGATGTCACGTACAAAATAAGGTGTCTCAATCTTAATTCGTTTGATCTATCTGAGTGCATGAAATTAATAGCTATTCTTTATTGATTTGTGAACACAAATATTTCATGATTATTTGGAGTTCTATTTGAGCATAGCTTCACGGTTATAGGGTTTAAATCTTAGTGTTTATAAACTTCGTTGCTGACCAAATAATTACTATTCTCTTTGAGATTCACAGAGTAAAGAGCAAATATGAGTGATTGGGAGATTAATATGCAAACCCTGAAGGTTCTAGGGACTGGTATTCAGTACACCCTATATCTATATATATATATATATATATTAATGCATGTCTGTGTCTCTCAGGTACATATTAGTACATCTGAAATTAATACAGACAGGTATTTCTGCCAACTTATAATTGCTATCAATAGTTTCTGTTCTTTTCAATTTGATGACTTGAATATTAATGCATAAGTCAAAATAGCCTTTTGTCTGTCCTGATTGGACTAATTTTACAAGCTAGATTGTTAATACATGTGGACATGAACTTGATTAACATTATACTTGGTTGGAAAAAAGAAACATTCACTTGGGACATTGATTCAAATTGGTTGTGGTATCAAGTTGGGATCTACCATTTCAAATATTGACAGTTTAAGAGAATTTAACATGAACCATTTCGGGCATTAAAGCTTGAATATTGCATTTAGGAAAGAGATATTGGTAAATAACAGATAGCTTTTTAAGTCAAATCAGTAATCAACATCTGGAATTGACTAGTTGTGAATTTATCAAATGCATTCTTCATCTCCTCTAGCAATGAAAAATACATCTTTTTTTTATTAAAGCTGCAATTTACATTTCTGCCTTTTTGTTTTGTTACCGAACAGCATAGATTTGTATTGTCCAGATATTTCTTGATTTGTTTGCAATGAATCACTGGACATGAGAGTAAACGGGAATCTTATTTCCAGGGAAAAACATACTTCCACAAGAAAAGCTTCTAAAGAGCCTTTCAGGTTGACTAGAGAATTTACAGAAAGTGAAAGATGGAAATTAGGAAACGATGAGCAAGATTTAGATCCGTTTGAGGAGTTGAAAAGTAGATTCAAGAGTTTCAAAAGCCAAAATTATGAGTAAGTAGAATTTGTACAAACTTAGCTGCTCTGTCTAAGCAGTTGGATTGTGCAATTAATTGCATTATGCAATGAACAGGGAGAATCTGGTTCATTACCAAAATCTTGCCGAGCAGCAGTCACCCAAGGTGATTTGACAACCAGGATTATGGTTCTTATACTTGCAACTTTTTCTCTTCAGTTGAAACATTAAACTCTTAGCCTCTCGCTCTCTCTCTCTCTCTCTCTCCTCCTTACCTACAAATAATAGTTCTTTATTTTTTAAGTAACTCCCATAAAATATATGATAGATCATCCTTCGGGACCCACTTTGAGTGGTATGTCTATTTTGGGGCTCTTTTGTTGGTGTATATTCTACATTATTCAACATTTTTTAACATATGGTATCAACTGATAGTTTCTTGTGCAGTTCATGGTAATTGCATGTGCAGACTCGAGGGTCTGCCCTTCGAACATTTTGGGTTTTCAACCTGGGGAAGCGTTTACAGTAAGGAATATAGCAAATTTAGTTCCACCATTTCAGGTACATCTCTTAAATATCTTCACACCAGACTAGGTTATTCGGACCAGTTTGAAGAGCTTCATTGCTATTTTGTGCAATTTTTTAGGGCTTTTTTTTTTTTTTTTTGCAGCATGGGGCTTCAGAAACTAGTGCAGCACTTGAGTTTGCTGTAAACACTCTAGAGGCAAGTAAATTTCATAAAGCAGATTTGTGTAGTCATTTGACACAATAGGGTTGCTGTTAACTGCATTAATATTAATGAGCTGCTCGTTGTTCTCTTTGAGCTGAACAATATGCTCTTTGTAGGTTGCAAACATATTAGTTGTTGGCCATAGTCGTTGTGGAGGCATTCAGGCTCTTATGAGTATGAAAAACGATCCTGGTTCTAGGTACATGTAAATTAGACCTAGACTCTGCATTTCTGTTTTATGTTTTCTTGTTCTTTTTCTGCATGAGATCCCATTCACTTTTTGTGTTTGTATACATATATAGAAGCTTTATCAAAGATTGGGTTTCCATTGGAAAGAGTGCAAGGCTAAGCACAAAGGCTGCTGCTGGCAACCTGAGCTTTGAAATGCAGTGTAGACATTGTGAGAAGGTAGTCATGATCCCCTTCTAACAGAGTGCAACATTAATTGGACTTTTCTATGGCAACACATGTTATGATAATTAGCTTTTTCTTATCACTTCATGATTCTCTTGTTAATGCTGGACAGCTAGACGTCATCATTTCCACGTCCACCAGTAACCATGCTTGTATCTACCTTTGTCCATCCAGCTTCATATTGATTCCCGTCTAAAATTAAAATCGTTATGATGCCAGCACAGCAAAAGATTCTATCACAAACTTTTCCTTCCCTGCTTTCTGGTTGTACAAGTTCACAAGCATGCTTTTTCATGTGAATTAGAAATGTCTTTTTGTGACAGAACTTAGTGACACTAAAGATCTAGCTTCTTAAACTTGCATATGTAGTTTGAATTTCTGTTCAGGCTTTTGATCTCAAGCTATTTTTATGTGAGGACCCATGTTAGTAGAACTGGTGCATTTCCCTAAGCAACCTGGAACTTCTTGTGCTTCTGCAAATATAATCAACTCAGCATTATCGATCTAAAGTTTACATTGTTTCTGTTGATCCCTTCACTCAATAATTAACCTGTATTTTGCTTTCCTTTATCTTGAGTTCACCAAGATCAGGCTGTTCAGCAGCATTTTGTTGGTGTCTCTGAAATACTCTATTCTTTGTCTATGAATAAATGTCTTAGGTATATATATAAAATGCATGCTGCTGTAGAGTCAAGCTGCTAACTTGCCACTTTTGTTTATTACAGGAATCAATCAAATAATCAATGGCTCACTGCTGAACTTGCTAACATACCCATGGATTGAGAAAAGAGTCAGCGAAGCAACATTATCTCTTCATGGAGGCTACTATGACTTCATCAACTGCACCTTTGAGAAATGGACTCTTGTATACAGAGAAAGATTGGAGGGAGGCAGCAAGTATGCCATTAAAAATCGCTCCTTGTGGTCCTGAAAAATATTTTAGGAGCCAGAATGAAGCTTATGCATATGATCTGCTCCTCCATGTTGTACCTCAAGATAATTCTTCTACCTTCTTTGGATGCCTTCTTCTTTAACCCATTTCAGCAGCCCGAAAATGTTTGGGCCGGTACCAATTGATCAATTATGATATGTTTATGTGGGACAGACAAACATTTGTTTCTTTGGATATGTGGGGTGACTAAGCTATAAGTTGACGATCCATGTTTGATATTCAACTGTATTGTCTCTTTTTTCTCATGTGTTTTCTTGTATTATATGATGACAATATTTGTAATTAAAACTTTTGAGTCAGATTATGTTATCTGAAATATGCTAAAAGAATTGTACTTTGATTAGTATCTGATCTCTTAAAGACATGTTTCATCATTGCTTTAAATACTGAGGTGCTCACAAGAAAGTTTCCTGTTCCTACTTCCCGTCCTGTTATCTTCGTTGCCCAAAGTTTTCTATCTTCTGTTGACAGGGATTTAAAGATCTGAAACTTAAAACGCTTTTTCTTTCGTCATTTTATCGGATTTGTAGCAGTTTATGATTCACGTAAAATAATTACGTGTTTGACTCTTTATATATTAATGTCAGATATTATTGTGAAACTAAACAATCTCTAGAAAGAAACGTAGATCTTGTGACACCAAGTATTGCAAATGGCTGCAGAAAAAGACGCTTCAGCCATGGCCGGAGAAGCCCTGCAACCTTCTCTCACCAACTCATGTCAGCACTTTCATGGCATATCAAACGTTAGTTGACATGAACAGTGTTGAATGCTCGAGGGGCGACTGACAAAAGTCAACGGCATAGTGCAAGAAAAGTAATATCTTCTCTCTTTTTCTCTCCATGATGGTTACCATATGATCGGTGCAAACCACTAAACATGTAAACGAGCGGTCGGTAGAAGGAGATGGGGAGCGGTGGAGAGCACTGAGACTGCATAGTAACCCTCCCCCCCCGGTCAAAGCTTGGGCATTAATGATGGGTTGGTGATGACAGAGGGAACAATCCACACACTACCTCCATTTGGAACCCGAAAAAGGACGGCAGCGGCTGTTGGCATTCCATTTGTGGAATATGCGGCTGTTTCCATTAAATTGTCTGACAAGAGTGGGTAAAAAGAGTTGAGATGAAGAAAATCCAAAAAAACAATTAACAGGATTTAAATATTATTGAAATAGTGTGATTTCATGTAACGAATATTTCTCTCCCTCAGTTGATATTTATCCCTTCAACTTGCCTTTATGTATTTTACTCAATTTAATATATTTCTATAAAATTAAGTGTGAATCCATATTAACTGCACTCAATTTTAAACCTAAGAAATTAGCATCTCTCAATCCGATTAAAAGATATTAGAAAATGGGTCATGTAATTATGAGTATATGAAGAACCATAATCTATTATGATTTTATCTATGTTAATTATTTTTTTAGAAAAATAAAACAATCAAATAAAAAGATAATTAAAATAGGAAGTATAATAATCTATCAGCAGATGGTTCGAGAGTGTAAGAGCAAAGCAATAAATGGCAGGATCACAACAGTACCCACTGGGGACCACCATTAATTGCTGCGCTGACCAATAGTTAAATGGGTTTCCCCGTTGGGGTCATTAATGAGAGAGAGGCTCTCTGCGGTTTAAATCAAATACAAGAAGCGCTCCTCCTCTTCCTCGCGCCGCCCACATAGTGAAGACGAGGCGAGGGAGGAGAGGAGGGAAGATTAGGGTTTACTCTTGTGGGCAGACGGGAGCGAGATGGAGGTAGGCGAGGGTGATGCCCCGGCGGAGGTGGAGGCGGAGGCGAAGCGGAACCCCCGGTGCTACATGGACGTTACCATCGGAGGGGACATGGAGGGGCGGATCGTGGTGGAGCTCTTCGCTGGAGTGGTGCCGAGGACTGCGGAGAACTTTAGGGCGCTCTGCACCGGGGAGAAGGGCGTCGGGCCCAATACCGGCGTTCCCCTCCACCTCAAGGTGCTCCCGTTTTGTCCCTCTCTTCCAAACCATCCAGTCTCGCCCCCGTTTGTTTCTTTGTTGTCCTTGTTAGTTTGCCCTTGGGGTTGTTGCGAAATCATGGGGGAAAACTGAAAAGTGTGGCCTTTGTCTCGGTCTTTGAGTCGTGGTGGGGGGTATTATCGTCTTGTTTCTGGATTTGAAATGGTTCTACCATCGGCTTACCAGTGCACTATTAGAGGAACATTCGGACGACGAGAATTTTCCTTTTCTTCTCTCGTTTTTTTTAAAATTTTCATATATTTCTCCTTTTTTCTTAGTGATTTCTTTATGGTGGTTTGGGGGAGTCAGAGAGGGAATATCTGAACACCTAGAGGAAGAAACTTTCCGTGGGAAGACATTATCCTTTGTCATCTTTGATGGCCTAAAACCGTGAAGACAAACACATTTAGGGATTTAAAATTTAAGATATTTGAGATAGAACTTTTATGTGAACTTATGTATCGAAATTTAAGATTTTTGACACACAGCGTTTATGCATACTTTTTTTTAAGTATCTTTTTTATGCATAGGTTTCTCTAATATGATCGGTAATATTATAATGAATTGGTCACAGGCTTGCTGTGATGCTTACATGATATCTACTTCTGAAACCCTTTGGGCTTCTCTTGAAACAGATAACGCAACATATAGTTGTTCAGGAGAACATGAAGAATATCAGTGTGTTAGGGATCATCATACTCTGTTTTAATAACTGATACTGTCTGGTTTACTCACTGAATATCCGAGGCTGTGTTCCTTTGGACGCCCTTTTCTTGACCACTTTCTGGATTCTTAACATTAGTTTTCTATGATAATTGACACTACCAAAGAGGAAATAGTGAGCAAGGAAATGTATGGTAGGAAGTAGACTTCCTAGTGCGTCCTGTGCTCTATCACTTTTATTTTTCATTTCTAGTCATCGTAGAAGTTAAATAAGTAAATTCTTTCTTCTTTCATAATAATTCTGATCCTTTTCGTAGTTGTATGCCTAATTTATGTGTCTTTGTCAATACTTCCTTTTCTGACTTGGAAAGTGAAATTTTACATGAAACGTAGGAAGTTTGGCACCTTTGTTTACTGAAGGTTAACATGAACTTAAATTTGCATCGTATTTAATTAACTATGTTTGTAGCCTTTAAAATCTTTTACTTGGAAAATCAGAATCTCCCTTAATGCTTGGAGAAGTTAAGAATATATTCAAGCAAAGATTCTGTTTAGTAATTGAATCTTGTTATGAATCTTACTGCTTCCCATCTAATGAACAGTCTGTTGATTGGGATGTTAACAAAACCACCAAATTGCTTAAACTTTTAGTGCTTCCCATCTACTCTAACAATGCAGTGCATGGTTAGAATTGAATGCTCTCAAGTTGAAAGACAATGAATTCTAAGTCCAATCTTATCAAATTTTAAGAAAATAGTTCGAATCCTGAGATAATTATGAAAATTAAAAAACCTATAATGCACTATGGATTCAATATGTATTATAATTTATGCTTGATTTTTAGTAAATTGTGACTCATTAATTAGGTGGTTGAGGTATTCAATGTACAAGGGATTTATAAAAGGAGAAGGAAGGAGGATTGGTATGGCATTCTAGTTTTTGAAGCCTTATTAAACTTTTGTATTTTGAGCTATTGGCTCTTAGTATCTCTTGAAAAAGATAGAGTTCTCTTTTGTCCTCTCATATCTCCATTATTTTCTCACCCTCTTCTTTTTTTTTTCCTTTTTGTTTCACATTTTTTGGTATCATAGTCTTGCTACGTTCTTGGTGCACTTCCTTCTTATGGCAACTAGAAGAGGCAGAGGGCGATACAACAAAAGAATAATGCAACCAGATATAGATGTAAGGGATGCAAAAACTGAAGCACTAAGGAGACCAACTAAAGAGCTTACCATTTGCCTCGAACATCAATAAATCCATGGCTCTAGAGGCTCAAGCTATGGTTACACAAGTGATGGATTTGAAGACTTAAATCCCTTTACTTTCAAAGAAGTTGTAGGAGACTCATCCATGGATAGGTCTTTTCATGCAAATGATAACATCAAGATTGACTTCAACCTAAAGAGTTTGTTGATTGGCTTAGTGTTGTTGAGAAATTCTTTGAATATAAGGAGATACCTGAAGATTGAAAAGTAAAATTAACTGCTACAAGACTTCGAGGTTATGCTTCAATTTGGTGGGACAAGGTGCAAGAGATGCGCCTTCGGAAAGGGAAGATGAAGATTTCATCTTGGGAGAAGATGAAGATTTCATCTTGGGAGAAGATGAAATCTCGGCTCCGTAAGAATTTTCTTCTATATGATTATGTTCAAACTCTCTTTTCACAATTTAACAATCTTCAGCAAGGTAGCAAAATCATCATCGACCACATTAAAGAATTCAACAAGTTGATGGCCTGAAATAACATTCAAGAGATGGAAGAACAACTTATTGCAAGATATGATTCGAGATGAAGTGGAGATGCAACAATTATGGGGGTTATATGATGCTTATCAATTATCACTAAAAGTTGAAGCAAAACTTGCTAGAAGTGAAGCAAAGAGGTATTCTAATGTTCATTTACATTCCTCTTTTGAAGTTGACTCTACTCGTTATAATGGTACTGGATCAAAAGCTAGTGGAATCATAAAAAATGCATCCAAACTAACTCTTACCAATTGTGGAGGATAATCTAGTCGCATCAGGCACCTTCTTACTTGTTTCAAATGTAAACATGTAGAACACTACATAAATGAGTGCCCAAATAGGCAAGCTGAGGCACGAGTCAACTTTGTCGAAAAAGAAGATGCCAATGAACAACTTGATGATATTGGAGAACCAATATATGATGAATACCCTAAGGAAGCTTATGAAGAAATTACACTCGAAGGTGAATGTTTGGTAATCCATAGAGCGCTTGCCAGTCTAAGAGATGATTATAATGAAGATTGATTATGAAATAATATTTTCAGGACATGCTACAAGTCTCAAGGCAAAGTTTGTTCTCTTGTTATTGATGGTGACAGTTGTGAGAATATTGTCTTAAGATATGGTGGACAAGCTCAAGCTTAAGACAAAATCACATCCTAAACCATATCGAATTGCATGATTCAAGAAAGGCAATGAGGTACGAGTTAATAATCGATGCCTAGTTTCTTTTTTGATGGGCAAAAATTATAAAGAGGATGTGGTATGATGTAGTATCGATAGATGTTAGCCATATAGTCTTAATAAGACCATGACAATATGATAGGTGTGCTATCCATGATAGTAGAAAGAAAACCTATACTTTTAACTTTAATGGAGTTAGAATTGTGCTTTTGCTATGCAAAGAAGAGTTTGCTCCCAAACCTTTGACCCAAAGGCAGGGAAATAACTTCCTTAAAATAAGTTTACAAGATAAAGCGAAGAAATTGGACTTATATTTATGTTAGTTGCTAAAGAATCCATGCAGTCTATAGAAATTCCTCGTGAAGTAGAAACTATTTTGGAGGAATTCAAAGACAGACACTCTGAATAACTTCTTGGTGGCTTGCTTCCTATTTGAAACATTCAACATCGAATCGATCTAACTTTTGGAGCAATATTGCCAAACAAATCTCACTGTCGGATGAGCCCAAAAGAACATGAAGAGTTGAATAAACAAGTTATGGATCTATTGCACAAGGGTTCTATTCAGGAAAGTTTAAGCCCGTGCGCCATTCCAACTTTATTGACTCCAAAGAAGGATGAAACTTGATAGATTTGCATTGATGGTCATGCTATCGGATTATCACCAAGTACATATTTCCTATTCTACATGTGGAGGATATGTTCAATATGTTTGCTGGTGCTTAAATTTTCTCTAAAATTGATCTTCAAAGCGGTTATCACCAAATCCGTATTAAACCAGGAGATGAATGAAAAAGTACTTTCAAGACTCGAGAAAATTTATATGAATGACTAGTTATGCCATTTGAACTTTCAAATGCTCAGAGCACCTTCATGCGGGTAATGAATCAAATTCCACGTCTTTATATTGGGAAGCTTGTTGTTGTCTACTTTGATGATATTTTTATTTATAGTTGCAACAAACTTGACCATATTGAACAATTGAAAACTATCCTATCAACCTTGAAGACAGAAAAGTTATATGTAAATATTAAGAAGTGCTCCTTCATGACCTCTAGCCTAGCTTTTCTAGGCTTCATCTTAACCCCTACAAGTATCCAAGTGAATTATGAGAAGATTAAAGTTATCCAGATGTAGCCAACACTAACATCTCTACAAGATGTTTAGAGTTTTTATTGATTGACATCCTTTTATCGTCGATTTATTAAGAATTTCAGTACTATTACAGCTCCTCTAACTGAATGCATAAATAAATGAGTGATTCAATTGACGACTAAGGCAAACAATAGTTTTGAACTACTAATGGTGAAATTATCCACTGCTCGTGTTCTTGCATTATCGGATTTTTTTTAAAATATTTGAAGTTGATTGTGATGTCTTTAATGTGGGCATTGGTAGAGTACTTCGCCAAGAAGGATATCCATTTGTATTCTTTAGTGAAAAGCTGAACAATACAAGAAAGAACTATTCAACCTATGATATTGAATTTTATGCTATTGTTCAAGCACTGTGAGGAGACCTTATTTAATCCAAAGAGAATTTATCTTAAATTCTAATCATGAAGCACTTAAATATATAAATTCTCAAGCAAACCTTAATAGACAACATGTAAGATAGATGGCATTTCGACAAGAGTATACTTTTGTCTTTAAACATAAGAATGGAATATGTAATAAAGTAGTCGATGCACTCTGTCGGCGATTGGTGCTTCTTAATACTATGCGTGCCCAATTAGAAGGATTTGATACAATAAGAAATACTTACTCTAATGATGAAGATTTTGAAGAAACATGAGTTATGCACGAAGAGTCATCATGAAGATTATGTTATCGAAGATGGTTTTATTTTTCGTGGAACTCAACTTTGTATTCCTAAATGTTCTCTAAGAGAGCATATTATTCAAGAACTGTACTCTGTTGGATTAGGAGGTCATTTTGGGAGAGATCAAATAATCCTTCTCGTTAAATCAAAATATTTTTGGTCTACAATCTACCGAGATGTTGCATGCCATGTGAAAAGATAAAGAATATGCCAAACTTCAAAAGGACAAACTTAGAATCTTAGTGCATATACTTCTTTTCCAATTCCTAATACTCCTTGGGAAGACATTAGTATGGATTTTGTGATTGATCTACAGAAACCTCAATGAGGTACATATTCTAACTTTATTGTTGTTGATCGATTTTCCAAAATGGAACATTTTATTCCTTGCAAAAAGATCATAGATGCTTATTATATTGCTAACCTTTAATTCAATGAAGTGGTCAAACTTCATGGAATTCCTAAGTCTATCACATTAGATAGAGATACTAAATTTCTTACTTATTTTTGGAGAAGTTTATATGAGAAATTTGGCACCAACCTATTATATAGTAGTACTTATCATCCTCAAACAGATAAACAAACTGAGGTTGTTAATAAGACATTCGATAATTTGCTATGATGCTTTGTTGCAAAGACCAAAACAATGGGATCTCATGCAACCTTGTGATGAATTTGCTTATAACTCTATGGTTAATCGTTCTACGGGCAAGAATTTATTTGAGATTGTTTATGGTTGTATTTTACTTCATTATTTGGACCTTGCTAAAATGCATGAATCACCTTTATCAAGTTCAAAGGAAGAGGATTTTGCTGTTACCATGACAAAAATTCATGAAAAAGTAAATAAGACACTTGAAGCTAGCAACCAAGTTTACAAAGAAAAGACCAACAAGCATCGTCGTGTGAAGGCAAATAAGAAGGAGATCTTGTTTGGGTCTTTTTGAAAAAAGAATATTTTCCTGCAAGAATTTATAATAAACTCAAAGAGAAGAAAATTGGTCCCGGTCGAGTCCTCAAGAGAATTAATGACATTGCTTATAAGATTGAACTTCCTCCTAATATTCGCACTCACTTTACATTTTACATTCGAGATTTATCGATTAACCCTATCAAATTTAAAGAAAAACGTTCATATCTTGAGATAATTATAAAAATATAAAATCACCAAAGTACAATACATCATGAATTTAATATGTATTGTAATTTGTGCTTGGCTTTTAATAAATTATGACTCATTAAAGAGGTGATTGAGAGATTCAATGTACAAGGGATCTATGAGAGGGGAGGGAAGGAAAATTGGTGGGGCATTCTAGTTTTTGGAATCGTATCAAACTTGTGTATTTCAAGCTATTAGCTCTTAGTATCTCTTGAAAAAGAGAGTTCTCTGTTTTCCTCCCATATCTCACTTCTTTTCTTCCTTCTCTCTTCCTTTTTGTTTCACATCACCTTTATAATCTTTTACTTGGAAAATCAGAATTTCTTTTATTGCTTGAAGAAGTTAAAATTATCTTCAAGCAAAGATTATGTTTAGTATTGAAGCTTGTTATGAATCTTACTGCTTCCCATCTATTGAACAGTTTACTGTTTTTCCTTAGTTTTCCTCAACAGTTACTCATCATGATAAATTCTTATAGGCTAAATTTTCAATTTTCAGTTGTAAAACCTTTCATCATTAATAGAAATGGAAATATCCATGTTCATTGTTAACTAGAATTCCTTCAATAGTTTTTTTCTGGGTAATGTGGATTCACTAATGGCATCTGCTTCAAACAAGCATCTCTAAGCATATCCTGCGTCTGAACTCTGAAGTGTCTACCGACCAGCAAGCAAAATGAATTTCTAGTGTTTCCTTTAGCTGTCAACTTCAGGTAGACAGTTGTTTAGCATATGCATTAGTAAACATTCCTTAACATTTATAATTAGTAGTCTTATTGATCTAATTGGTTATGAAAAATGAATAGGTGATTATTTGCTACCTTTCTTTAATTTCTTGTTCAAAATTATGTTTACCTGATAATAAATCAGATTGTATTTTACGAGGGGCTAGAGCTGCATGAAGATTTATCTTTTCTTCGCCAAACATTGTCATTTTTTTACAATCGTTAAGATATTTATATGTTTATATTTTGTAATTAATATTTCTTCTCATACTTTGCCATATGATTTACGATCTTTAAGAATTTTGTTGTGTCAACTATGCCATTTTCTTCTCTGAAAATTGTGACTTTTACCTTGATTTGCATATTGTGTTGTATTAGTTTGTGCCCTTGGCAAGTTTAGCCTGTGGATTTGGATCCCTTGGTTTGACCTGTATTATCATTAGACCCAACCTCTTGCTAGAAAGACAGAATTTTCTAGAAAGACAGAATTTTTACTTAAGATAATCCTGACCTTAAATCCTATACATATTGATACTTTGCACAAGGCATTTTGCATTGGTGATGATTAAGAGAGGTTGCTGATACTTTTATCTTTAATAAACTTCTTGAATGCTTCCTAAGGGTCCTCATGCTTTTTATTTGGTACTGACAGGCTCACCTTCAGAAGGCTTTGGTAAATTATGATATTGTTAATCTTTTGAGATGTGGCTACTTCATTAATTTTTGTTTTTATGTTCTGTTGATCCTGTTAATATTTAGTTCATCATGTGCTTCACCCGAAACCATTGGTGAATTCAATGTGGATGTTAGGATTTCATTTGACTCAATTAAGATTGGCATGAGATTTGTGAATCATGATTGAACTTTTCTCTATGCTCGTCATCTGTTTTCAGGAAGAAATTTTTTAGATTTTTAAGACCATAGTTTTGTGTTTCTGATAATCAACTTTTAATGATAATGTAAACATTCTTCGGTATAATGATTCCTAACTGTTCATTGCAGGGTTCATGTTTCCATCGTGTCATTAAAGGTTTCATGATACAAGGGGGAGATATATCTGCAGGTGACGGAACTGGAGGAGAATCGATATATGGATTAAAGTTTGAGGATGAAAACTTTGCATTGAAACATGAAAGAAAAGGAATGTTGTCAATGGCCAATTCTGGTCCTAACACCAACGGCTCCCAGTTCTTTATCACTACTACTCGAACACCTCATCTAGATGGAAAACATGTTGTGTTTGGAAAGGTTCTTAAGGGTATGGGAGTGGTTCGTTCAATTGAGCACACTCCTGTTGGTGATGCTGATTGTCCCACTGTTGATGTTGTAATTGCTGACTGTGGTGAACTTCCTGAGGGGGCTGATGATGGTGTGTCAAACTTCTTCAGAGATGGTGACTTCTATGCTGATTGGCCTCTTGACCTTGATGACAAACCGAGTGAGGTTTCTTGGTGGATGAATGCTGTCGAGTCAGCTAAAACATTTGGGAATGATTACTTCAAGGTGGAACCTGTTTGATGCTACTCCCTTATTCTCTCTTTTTCTTTTTTGTCATTAGATTTAATTTAATTTGGTTTTGCTTCTATTATTTCTCGCTCTAGCATTTATGGGTTTTGTTTAATTATTTTGTACATAATTGGACAGCTTGGCTTGTTTTGTGCAAATCCTTCATATTTGTTGAATCGCTTATATGTACTGATACAAAACTTATAAAAACTTACACTCCCTGCAGAAACAGGATTATAAGATGGCTCTTAAAAAATACAGGAAAGCTATGCGCTACTTGGACGTATGTTGGGAAAAGGAAGAGATTGATGAAGGCAAGTAACTTTTCTCTAGCTCTTTGTGCTGTCTAACTAAAACTTGTTATAACTTAGTTAAATCACTCTGCTCTTCTTGACTTTCATTTGTGCAGAGAAGAGTTTGTTGTTGCGGAAGACTAAGTCAATTATACTGACAAATAGTTCTGTAAGCTTTTATGTTCTTATCCACACACTAAACTAGCAGATTGAGGAATTCTAGTGCTTTGTTTATGATAAAAACTTGCTTTTGGATTCTTCTTACATAGTTCCAGAATATGTTTGATATACTTGTAAATTTGACTGAGAATTAAATTTAAAAGATTATTTGGATTATGAAGGTCTTTTTGGACTGAAATTACTAAATGGTTCCAAGTTATTGCTCTTCAACATGACATGTATTGGTCAACAATTCCTTGTCTTATGTTTTGTTTTGAGCGATGTTTTAATGACCATTTAGACTGAAAATTTTTTAGCTTGTTGCTTTTGGATCTTTTCCTCATCTTGTATTTGGACAATATTATTTGACAAAACTGTTGCAAATAAGTCAGACATTTTTTAATGTCTTTATTTTATGATTATTTTTAAAAATATAATTATATTATTTTATATAGATTTGAATGATTGGAGACATCTTGTTCATGTATATAGAATTGATGTATTTGGAGTGTTTTGAATTTTTAACTTATGTGCAATCATTTTTTGTTGCCAGCTTCTCTATCAACAAATGTTTATGGCAATACCTATTGATGCAAATTTCTAGAATAATATAAATGTTGACGGAGGGAATTTATGCATTTTCTATGTCAATTTTGACTATCTTGCTGTTAGGACTCTAGTTAGGAGAGTCCTAATTGAGAGGGGCATTAATGTAAAACCTATCTACGTCGACCCCTATTAAAGAGGTGAAGAGGCCGGCCAGGGTTAGGAGATTGTTTCTTAGAGAAGAATTAGGAGTTATAAAGGAATAGGAGTCTTGAGTATGAATCCTATTATGAGTTGGGGTTTAGAAGCCCTATAAATAGCCATGTATTCATCCTCTTTTCTCAAGTAATAGATGAATCTTTTCTATAGCCTTTGAGCAGCAACTTGGAGGAAAGAACCTCTATAGAGTTCTAAGGAGGTCGATCCCCTAAAGAGATCGACCCCAAGCTTAGAATCTGCAAGGGTTCTAACACTTGGTATCAGAGCAGCATTCTTGGCATCTCGCTGCCCTTCCACAGTCATCTATCAGCCCTCCACAGCTGCCCAAAGCAATTCTCACAATTGCTTAAAAGATCGTCACCAAATTCCGTCGTCATCTCCACCACTGCGGATCATCTTTTGATCTCCCCGTGAATTGCAACAAGTTCTGGTTTCCTACCTTACTGCTGCTGTAATTTAGTTATCCTTATTCGAAAATCCAAAAAAAAAAATTGTTCCTATATTACTGTATAAACTTTTCATCGTAAAGTTTTCATCTCTACGACGAAAGATACATTGCAGAATTCCAACTGCATAATATAGTTTGTTTGATCTTACTATTGTGTTTTTTTTGTCCAAATCTCCACAAAATTTTTATGACAGCTTTGACACTTCCTAACAGTAGATTTCCCTTTGGTTTCGTCGAAAAATTCTCAATATAAACCACTGATCTTTTACGTCCAATATGCTACACTTGAAAATTTGTACTGCAGAAAATTTCAGCCGTATATTGTTGCCTTAACCGATCTATTTGTAATCCTTTTTGAACAAAATTTCTTATACATTTCATAGATTATCTTGGCTTTCATCTAAGATTAATCTATTGTGGAATTCATCTCTAAAAACGTTCTTGTGTTGCTGCAAATTTTCGTTGCCAACCGCTGAAATTTTTCAACGAGAATTCTGCTATCGCAACTTGCACCAATTTCCTTGCTGTTAAACTGCCAAAATTTTCTTGATTAAATTGGTCATCCTTGCTGTCATATAAACCGAGATTTTGCTATCAATTCCCTCCTTAAATCTCTCGGTTTTTGTTGAAAATTTCGTCGAGAAACCGTTGTTTCTTCGACGACAATTCTGCTCTTACAAGATAACACATACCTGCAGCAACTTCCACTGATTTCTATCAAACCTTTGCTGCCATCTATCGCAGATCTAAAACTTTTTTCCCTAATCTTCATCCACTACCATCACAGCCCTAAAACTCCACCAAACCACACCCTCAAACTGTACCCAAAACAGCCACAAAACAAGCTTAAACCGCAGCCTACATCCACTAATCCACCAACCCTTTCGACCATCACTTCTCTCAACCTATACATGCCTTTAACCTGACAACAAAAGAGAGATCTTAACATCACAAATTTGGAGGCATATACTATGGCATCTGAGGAGGCAATCAATGCTAAATTCGAAGCCTTTGAGGCGTGAATGGAGGATAAGATTCGAACTCTCTTTACCGAACTCAGTTTGGGCCGACCACCAAGCCCGAAGAAATCACATCAAGGAGAAAGCTCTAACCAATCGCATCAAGCCCGAAGAGATGACTTCCAAGAGAGGGGAGGCTTTATGATCGACTCCAACTATCCACGCATGAGGGTGAACTTCCCTAGATGGGAAGAAAGAGATCCGATTGGTTGGATCTCGCGCGCGGAGCGATATTTTAGGTACCACAAAACCGCGGACGCATCTATGGTGGAAATTGCGGTTATACATTTGGAAGGGGATGTCATACAGTGGTTTGATTGGTTTGAACACACTCATGGAGTCCTCTCATAGCGACAATTTAAAGAAGGATTGCTGATCCGCTTTGGACCAACCAATTACGAGAACATTAACGGATAACTAGCAAAGATCCGACAAACCTCCACCATTCAGGAGTACCAAACTAAGTTTGAAAGGTTATCTAATCAAACTTATGATTGGTTTGAAAAACAGCTATTGGGGACCTTCATTGAGGGCTTGAAGCCGGAGATCCGGGGAGAAGTTAAAGCACAACAATCGTACACGCTTATGACCGCCATCTCTTTCACACGACTTCAAGAGGAGCGATTGAACCATGAAGCCCAGAGGACTAGGGTCGCTCCCCGACCAGCAATACTGAAGCCCTCAGCCCCCTCTAGTGTCAACGAGTCCCTGCACCAAAAAGGTTGACAAGAGAAAAGCTTCGGGAGCGATCTGCGAAGGGGTTATGTTGGCACTGTGACGAGCTGTATAGTCGCGAGCATCGCTGTAGAAAAGGGAGACTTCTTATGATTGAACCAATAAAAGAAGAGGTCATTGAACATTTAGAAGAGAGCCTTGAACATGAAGAAGAAGAAGCGGAAGAAGAGCTACAACCGACCGACGTTACAGTACACGCACTAGCTAGTTACTCAAACCCGCAAATGATGAAAGTTGGAGGCCTTCTCAAACAACAACCGATCATTGTTCTCATTGACACGGGTAGCATTAATAACTTCCTAAACAGTAAGATTGCTGCTCGGATGGCGCTCCACATCGAAGGTTGTAGCAAGTTCGACGTAAAGGTCGCTGACGGAAGAATCCTAAAGTGCAACCAAAGATGTCCGCAGGTGAAACTATTACTGCAAGCCAAGAAATTATCACCGACTTCTTCCTCCTACTAATTGATGACTATTAGGTCGTGCTTGGCATAGAATGGCTGACGACGCTATGTGATGTCTTTTGGTACTTCTCCAAATTAATTATGAAATTCTACTGCAAAGGCAAACAGATCATCCTACGCGGAAAGCGCAGAAGCAACGTAACCACTGTTTTGACCCAACGAATGGAGAAAGATTTGCACAAGGTAAATGGTGGCTTTTTGATGCATCTCCAGCAGCAATTAGAGGGGAAGAAAATAGAAATTGAAGACCAAAATCTCGCCTAATTGCTTGCTGAATTTGTCGACATTTTTGCTAAGCCATGACCATCGGATTCCAATCCTTCCGGGCAAGCCACCAGCGAACACTCAGCCGTATCGATATCCTCACCTCCAGAAGGATGAAATTGAAAAGATCGTAAAGGAGATGTTTGAAACAGGGGTGGTTCGGTCAAGTTGCAGCCCCTATTCCTTACCGGTGCTACTTGTACGCAAGAAGGACGGAACTAGGCGGATGTGCATCGACTACCGAGCTTTAAATCCACCACCACCTTCGACGAACTTAATGTCGCAATGACGATAATGCTTGTACTAGCGCTACCCAACTTCGGCAAGACTTTTGTTATTAAAGTCGATGCCTTTGGAGTCATAATTGGTGATGTACTAATGCAAGATGGCCGCCCCCTCACTTATACCAGTAAAGCGTTATTTCCTTCCCATCTCAAGATGACTATTTACAACAAGGAGATGCTCGCAATTGTGCATGTGGTGGCCAAGTGGAGATCGTACTTGATCGGGTGATGCTTTCAAATCAAGACCGACCATAAAAGCCTCAAGTACTTTTTAGGGCAAAAGATATCATCCCCTGAGCAGCAAAAAATGGGTAACCAAACTTCTTGGATTTGATTATGAAATTATTTACAAAAAGGGGAAAGAAAACGTTGTTGCAGATGCACTCTCACGGCTACTTGAGCAAGCTAAGGTTTCAGCCATCTCCCTTCCTACTGCCAGCTTCCTCGAGGACATTAGGGAAGAATGGAAGAAGGATCCAGAGATCAGCAACATCATAAAAAAATTAGAGGATGATCTAAGTGCAATAACCCTCTACACTTGGGATTCGAGGGATTTACGCTATAAATGTCGCATTATGCTTATACCTGACTCCCCTTGCATCAAAATCATCCTGCATGAAATGCACTCCACACCTTTAGCAGGGTACTCCGGATTCCTGAGAACCTACAAAAGAGTGAAGCAAAATTTTTATTGGAGAGAGATGAAAAAAATTATTACTGAATATGTGGCACAATGTGATGTATGTCAACAACACAAGGGTGAAACAGTGGCAAGTCTAGGGAAGCTATAACCACTACCCATACCGGACTCAGTGTGGATTGACATCTCTATGGACTTCATCGAAGGGCTGCCACCTTCCAAAGAGTTATTCCAAATGCAAGGCACTAAATTGAAAAGGAGGACGGCATATCACCCACAAACCGACGGCCAGACGGAAGTGGTGAACAGGTGCTTGGACACAACCTAAAGCCATCTACCAAATATGACTACCCAAAGAGAACTCTAGACTTAGTCGAGTGCCATTATTAATCGACAGATCGTGACTCGACAACGACAACCCACTACTGAAGTGCTAATACAATAGACGAACTTACCAGCAGAAGGCGCCACTTGGGAGAACTATGACGACTTGAAGATCAAATTCCCAGAATTCATGGACCGTCAGCCTCGAGGACAAGGCTGATTTGAAGAGGGCGGGTCTGTTAGGGCTCTAACTAGGAGAGTCCTAATTGAGAGGGGCATTCATGTAAAATCTACCTAAGCCGACCCCTATTAAAGAGGTGAAGAGGCCGGTTAGGGTTAGGAGGTTGTTTCTTAGAGAAGAATTAGGAATTGTAAAGGAATAGGAGTCTTGAGTAGGAGTCATATTAGGAGTTGGTTAGAAGTAAGAGTCTTGAGTAGGAGTCCTATTAGGAGTTGGGGTTTAGAAGCCCTATAAATAGCCATGTATTCATCCTCTTTTCTCAAGCAATAGATGAATCTTTTCTGTAACCTTTGAACAGCAACTTGGAGGAAGGAACCCCTACAGAGTTCCAAGGAGACCAATCCTCTAAAGAGATCAACCCGAAACTTAGAATCTGCAAGGGTTCTAATATCTGCCTTTGATTAACATCGGCTTTAGATATTTAAGAATAAATCTCATAATTTTGGTTAATAACCTTGTTGATGTCTTATATCCTGTCTTTTAATGAAGGCACTATTGATAACTTATCCTAAATGATCTCTTATTGTCACTAACCAATCTGCTCTTCTGCATGGCAAACCCTCGACAAAGAATATGTTGTTGAGGGCTAATTCCCTGTATCTTTAGGTTTGGGAAGTTACTCTTAATAGCAAAATATTCAGAAATTATGTATCTGCTATCTTGAATTTATGACCTTATTCTTATTTCATAAAGCTTTTTTATGCTAATTTCTGACTTTTAGTATGCTTGGTTCCTATAATGTCTGTGTAACCTCTTTCTTCTTAGATATCATGATATAATTGTTGTGAATGTTGAATTATCTTAAAATGTTAAAAATTTATAGGCTGGTAGGATGTACACTTTTGGTTGACCTGCCATTTGAAGTTCTTCACCCTGGTATATATCCAACCATATGGTCTATGACAACTTGACAGCACAGGTTCTTCTGGCAGACATCCTTTTATTACTAATTTTAACTTGAACTTTGATGAACTTGCTTCTATTGCACATTTAGTGTGTGCAATAATTTCTATCTAAAGATTGCTTTCTGTTCAGTTACGTAGAAAACAATGCTCTGGAATTACATATTTCCTGAACATCTCATTGATCACTATGGTATTTACTCTTTTGGTTTGGTGGTCCGGCTTGTTCTTTAGGCTTGCAAATTGAAGTTGGGAGATCTGAAAGGTTCCCTGTTAGATGCTGACTTTGCATTGCGTGAAAGAGAGGGTAATGCGAAAGCTTATTTCCGCCAAGGTCAGGTTAGTTTGTTCTTGGAATGGTTTATTTTTATCATGCAAATTCCTATGGATCTTCTTGATATTAATTTTCAACTCAGTTCTTCCTTCAATACTTTGAGCCAGTGCTAGGCTGTTATATAGTCTTTGGATATGTTGATTTCTTTGAATCAGTCATCCCCCTTCCACAAATCTGTATTTTGTTTGGTTGTCATCCAGCTGATGTGATAAGTAATAATCTAATGCAATTTACATATATTACCATTTCTCTTTGCTTCAACTCAAAAGTTCTCTTTGAAACTTCCTTTCTCAAGTTGAATATACTGCTAAAACTCTTTTCACAACATACACTAAGTCTACACTTTTAAACCTGCAACAAAATGTTTGTTTGGTTACTTGGGATGCAATTGTGACCTTGACTGTTTGATATGCTCCAAACTTCTCTTGAATTTACATCAACAAGATTCACCAGTTTGGATGTTGATTACATCTGATGAATCCAATCTTCGAGTGAAGCTGAGTTTATGCTCAGATCTATATGTTAGATGAACCATTCATCTTTGTTTCTGTATCCATTCAGAGCCATATGTTTGGGTACAATGTGCAAATGCTTGTTATTCTTGAATGTCCTCAAGGGACAGGTAGCACATACTTGTGATTATTTATTATTTAATATTTTCTATTTATGTAATGCAATTAAATGCATCTTCACATGCCAAATGCATGCCATGCTGTTAGAATATGCCTTGTGGTTTATCGATATGTTCATTTGACAAAATTGTTTATATAATTAATGACCATGCAAGATATTCAATTGAAATTCTACCAGGCATACATGGCTCTTAATGACGTGGATGCTGCAGTTGAAAGCTTCAAGAAAGCATTGGAGATAGAGCCGAATGATGGTATGCAACATTGTCACTGCACATCCATTCACCTGCTGCAACTTTAATGATATTGAGTCGATTTCCTCATGTTCTTAGGAGGCATAAAGAGAGAGCTTGCAGCTGCTAAGAAAAAGGTAAGTAAATATCAAGGCTGAAGTGCCTTTGACAATCTTGATAATTCCCCTTCTTGCTAAATCGGCTGGCTGCAGATTGCTGATAGACGAGACCAGGAACGGAAGGCATATTCCAGAATGTTCCAGACCTCTGTCAAACCAGAAGAAAATAACGAGGTAGATCATACCTTCTATTGTTGAAGCTTCTAGAAGAATGACATGTACGTTTACGAAATGATTTCTGATTTCGAGTATCAATAGTTGAAAGTTTCGAGGAAATCACTGGCAAGCATGTGTTTGCATGAGCTCGACACTGCACCTCTGATGATAATCTTTGCAGGATAGGAATGGCTGATGCAATCTGAGCTTTGTCTGAATTTTTTTGCATGAATTTTCTGGATACACGACTCCTATACATCAGAGTTTTGATTAGCATAAAGAGTTTTCAGGTTTGTGATTTTTTTCCGTCTATTTTACTGAAAATGAAGCAAATGATACGATCTGATCATTCACTTTCCAGCTGCAGGTATACAGTTGGGGCTGAGGAGACAAGTTTTCGGATCCCTTGAGCTGGAAAAACATGAGAAATTCTCTCAAATCATTTCTCTTCCTTTAGACTTACAACTGAGCTTTTTGGCCATGGATACATTCAAACATTTTGTTGGATTCTGCAGATAAAAACTTTTTGTTTCCCAGAGATTTAAATACTATTTTCTGATCTGGTGCTTTCAAGAAAGTATTACCATTCTTTGGATCAATGTCCTGCTCTTGGAGGTGCCAAAACTTGACATGATTCATGAATCTGACAAGAACCCAACATGAAGTTGGGCAGTCTTGGGTTTGGTCTATGTTTTCAATTGTATTCAGGCTTAGGAAGGGCAATTCTCCAGGGAGAGGCCCTCTCTCTGCCCATATGTTCAAATTGTGCTTTAGATTGAGAACAAACTGAATAATTGGCAAGATCATTTTTGTCAACTCTCTCCTTTGTCTTATATTCCTCATCTAGACACTTGAGGTGTGTATCTCATTGCTTGGGATAAGGTCACTATACCTAACTGTGATGGGGGATTGAGCATTAGTGTCCTAAACACTAGTAAAGCTGTTTTGTTTACCAAAATGGTGATCACTTGTCTCAACAAGGAGGACTCCTTCCTTATGGGCCAATGTGGGTTGGGCGAAGTATGGAGATGTTTCTCTTTGGGGTGCCAATTGCCCTCAAAAGCTATTCACTTTTTTGTGTGAAACTTCTTAGGTTTTGGACTTTTCAAAATGGCATGGGAATTATACTAATATCCATCACTGGGGATGGAAATTATACTAATATCCATTTGGGATGGACTTTCCAATATCATTGGGGATGAAAATTATAGTAATATCCAACTCGCTCTTAGGTTTGGACTTTTTCTTTAAATCCATAACTTTTTTTTTTTTTTTGTTTGAAACTCTGATTTATAGAAAGCTTCTGTTGTAGATAAATCACTATTAGGGATGGTTCACTCATCAGTATCTACTCGTTGCAATACGATCAAACGTGTACAAGACTTTGATATATCAGTACAAGGTCGAATCTTATTTTCATCACTTACACTGTGTCGAGAGATCCGGAGTACAAAGCATCAAGCTATGCAGATGATAAATCCTCATTATGATCTCAACCAATCTGATGTTCTAGTGAATGCTGGAAAGAAATCAGGCGTAATTCAACTACCGGTGTGTGTGTATATATATATATATATGTATATAGTTTGATTTGGATCGCAATTTTATGCTTGATTTTTGTGTGTGTCCCAATCCCCAAATACAAGCCAAGCTAAAAAAGATGGAAGGCAAGAACAGTAAGAGATGATACCTACACAGATCATGATGATCCCCTTGTATTCACAGGCTATGCATGCAGTGCTCGTACGTAGGAATAATACATGCATGGAGAGCCAGAGAAGAATCCTTTACTTCAACCTCACCATGAAGATGCTCAGCTCCGCCTCGCCGGAGCCGTCGGGGTTGATCATGTAGAACGACTCCGAGTCCTTGGATCCCACCACTCTCTCGAACCGCCCCCTCATGTACGTGAGTTCCCCGTCGGCTGTGTCCTTCTCGGAGAGGCACGGTAACACGCCGGCGCCCATCGACACCCCCCTCAGCAGCTGCATCACGTGCCGCTCCTCGTCGCTGACATTCTTCCTCCTGATCGAGTACCCCGACTTCCGGCCGTTGCAGTACACCGCCCACACGTACTCCTCCACCAGCTTCTTCCGGTGCGTCCTGGTCTCGCTCTCGAGTGCCAGCTTCACCAGGCCGGAGTCGATTTCCTTGTGGAGGAAGCTGGTGTGCATGGGCAGCTCTATGAGGAAGAAGGGCGGCGACCTGGGATCCTCCTGAATCGCCAAGCTGATCCTTCCTCGCCGGTACCCGAACAAAGTGACAGCGATCGCCTTGTCGGCCAGCATCGCCTTGCCCGGCCTGCTGCCCAGTAGCGCCACCATCTTGCAACCAGAAGTCAGCATGGGGAGCAGCTTGAACATCCGAAACATCCCACCGCCCCCCCGCTTGGACCGCCGCTCCTCAGCAGCATGCCGGAGCAATGACACCACTCCTGGCGACTCTACCAACGACGGCATCCTGCAGTGGAGAGTTTGGTCTTGTGGATCAGCACGGTGCAAGTTTAGCTTCTATCTCTCTCTCTTTCTCTCTCTCTCTCTCTCTCTCTCTACATATGTCGGGGGGGGAAGTGAGGGACTCGGTTGATGTGTTATGTAGATAAAGTGGTTGGTTTGGTGGTGTCCATGGAATCCTTTTGCTTTATTAAAGTGGAAAGGAGGCACAGCGCGAGCTAAATGTGATGTGACCGACACGAGTGATGGGAAGATTAGGGTCGAAGAATCGACGGGATAAGGTGTGTGGGGGTGGGGTCGGACCACTAGGGTTTGTGAAGGAGAAAAGGAGGAGAAGGAAGGAAGGGTTCCTTTGTGTTGTGTGATACATTGGCATGTGCCCATGGGACCAATCGAGGAGGGCAAACGTCATGGCTTCCATGCTTTTCCTTCTTCACGTAACCCTCAATTATTATTCTGCAGATATCCCTCCTTCTCCGAACATATCTCAATTCCACGACATATCTCTGTCTTGGGAAGATGCATAGCTTTTGTTTGTCCGAAGCTGTTCTTCTCTCATGGTTTATCTCGAGCTTGTTCTTGTGTAGGTTAAGTGGGAGGACAAGGCTTAATCTCTTAACTCGTATAGACAAATCCTGCGTGAAGTACACGAGACAAGTATTTGCCGACAAAACAAATGAATGCCAAAAGAGAAAGATCTCATGATTTGTCGTCTGCATGTTCCGACGGACGACAAGAGAAAAGACGAGTCGACGGAGGCCAAAGCACAAGAACTACTCTCACAGCCCCTCTCTCTATTTGATCGAGATGTGATGATGACGGGGTGTTGGGCAAAAAGCTTTGCGTTCCCATTCGAGGAGATATATATGTCTTCTCTCACTGGCTAGCTCGCCGCCGCCTGATTCATCATCCTCGTCGATGAACAGTGCTTGTGTTTTAGGTATCTAAATTAATGATGAAGAAATGGGTTCATATTGATGATATTGATTTCATTTTCTTGCTTCTCTTTCTCATGTTCTTTCTTCATCATCTTTTGGAATTGGGTAGTGGAGACAACACATCCGGTTTCCTGCACCACAGGAGGACTTGTGTGGGACGTGATGAGTCTCCCGAGCAAGAAGAAGGCTTCCGTCGACAAGAGAAGTGACTGCTTTGTGGTCCAATGCCATGTGATGATGCCCTTTCCCCTTCTTCAATAAAGAGACTCCCCACCATGTCTGCCGCACCCTTCTTTTCCAAGTCATCGCAGTGCATGCATGCATGCATGATTCATCAATGATTTGTTGCTTCTCCTCTCTTAAGAAATATGTGTCTTCGGTCTGTGTCCACAAACAACAAAGGAGATCTCCTTTCTCAACTTCTTGCAGTGGCAACCATTAAACAGAGAAAAAAAAAAAAAGGTAAGAAAAAGAGGTCCCAAGCTCATGCAACATGCATGTTCGATGGCTATCTACCAAGATAGATAGATGGTGTTACTTAGGGTTCTAAGATCTCAAGTGGTGGATGTTAAGTTGATTACAAACACCATCTTCAAGATTGAATTGAAACACATGATCCAGTATGACATGCTTATTATCACTTTTTATGTGGAGCCAACGATTCTCATGTACACAAACCTCTAATTTGAACATTAACCAACTAATTGCTATTTGAATATCATAAATTTTTTATTTATATTTCATTTCCTTTTTCCAACTTTATAACATGAGCACTGCAGATTTTTTCCTCTTCTTCTTCTTCTTCTTATGTGAATCATATTGCAGGGATAAAGAAATAAGTAAGCTACAATAGAACACTAATCTTTTTGGTGTTGTAACAAGGTAAGTATTGTTGAACTCAAGGCCAAGCTTGTCCTGAAATATCAGTTCAACTTGCTTATAGACCATCTGAAGCTTTGGGCCTAACTTGACCATCTATCTATCTTTCAATCCAAAAATGTATCATTATTATCTTATGATTGATTGAATATCACAAATCAGATGCACTACTTTCATTTTATGCATGCATGCATGTGAATTGTCACTTTATTGACATATATCTTTTCTTTTTCTTTGGATTTCACAAGCATATAAAAGATTCCTGTATTTTATTGTGTTATTAAATCATTGAATCTCTCATTTTCTTTAGGATATATTATAACTTAAATAATAGTCAATTTTAGAATTTCACACAAAGATAATGTAACATCCAGCATTAGGAATGCATTAGTTCTTCCTAATTTTATTCCCACTTTCTTCTCATTGCATATAGTTTCTTCTTCTCCTTTATTTCTTGTTTCTTTAATTCTTCTCTAATCTTTCAGATGGGGAAATATATCTTCAATTGTCATACAATTATAGCAAAAATAATTCTAAGGATATACAAGAAGATAGAGTTCTACGTGAGCCACACATACGTATAGTAGGTAAACACAAATATTGTTCAATAAGGTTTTCACAACGCACCCATGACAGCTATATTGGTCTCTCTCTCTCTCTCTCTCTCTCTCTCTCTCTCTCTCTCTCTGTGTGTGTCCTCGTAGACGAGCTACATGGAAACAGAGCCTATGAGGTTTGCATGCATCACGTTGCTTCTCGTCTCCTGCAGTGTCTCGCTGCTCCACGTCAACGAAGCGAATCAGGCTGAGCAACTAATAAGGCTGACTGAATCCAAGAGATCGACATGGTCAGATCAACCTGACCCATGGCACGATCTCGACGCCGCCGACTCGGCCTCCTCGCCGGTCTACGTCGGCCCTCAGAATGGCATGAGGGACGCCGATAAGATCACAGCATTGCCGGGGCAACCCGGCGGCGTTGACTTCGATCAGTATGCAGGGCACGTGACGATTGACCCGAAGAAGGGGAGGGCACTGTTCTACTACTTCGTCGAGTCCCCTCACAGGTCTTCGTCCAAACCTCTCGTCTTGTGGCTTAATGGAGGTGATCTGCATGCGTTGCCGTTGGATTTTGGACCTCCTACAGCTTCGGTTTCCTTGGATGATCTCGATCATACATGATTGCAGGGCCAGGGTGCTCGTCTCTGGCATACGGAGCCATGGAAGAACTCGGCCCTTTCAGAGTAAAAAGCGATGGCAGAACGCTCGAAAGAAATCCTTATGCTTGGAATGAAGGTAATGGGAGGTTCATCTACTTCAATCTTGAGCACTTGGACCATGTTCTGATGATGACCGGCTGCAACTGTGACAGTGGCCAATGTGCTCTTCTTGGAATCCCCAGCTGGGGTTGGCTTCTCGTACTCAAATACTAGCACAGATTATGATCAAAGCGGAGACAAGAGGACCGCGGAAGATACATTTACCTTTCTGCTAAACTGGCTGGAGAGATTCCCCCAATACAAGAATCGCAAGTTCTTCATCGCCGGGGAGAGTTACGCCGGCCACTACGTCCCCCAACTCGCCTCGCTCATACTGCACCGCAACAAGCTCGCCAACCGGACCCTCATCAACCTCAGTGCCATCGCAGTAAGTGAATCTGATCTCACGAGAGTCTTGGCTCGTCTGCTACAGCTCAACTGATGCGACATGGGTGATGTTTCCTCCTAGATTGGGAACGCTTATGTTGATGAAGTAACCAACAGCAAAGCAAGGTACGAGTTTTTGTGGAGTCACGCACTGATATCCGATGAGACATTTGCTAGAACTTGTCGATTCTGCAACTTCTCTGCCATCATAAACGAAGAGTGCAACAAATCTACAGCAGCTGTGGCTGCAGAGACCGGAAACATTGATCCTTACAATGTCTATGCTCCCGTTTGCGTTGGCTCCAACAGTTCTTCCGAGTCTGGCGTAGCGTTAAGATATCCATTCCTGCTGACAATAAGTTACGATGATTAGCTTCCGGATGAAGTTTAGATGTTTATGATCAAATACAACAGATGGCCGACATAGATCCCTGCTCGGATACTTACGTGGAGGCGTACCTGAACGATCCTGAGGTGCAAAAGGCTCTTCATGCGAATGTTACCAAGATCGATGGACCATGGAGTTCTTGCACGTACTGATTGCTTCTCTGTCTGTGTCTGTTTTAAAGATCAGCATGAGCAGATGAAACCTTTACACACGCTGACCTTTCCTTGTTCGAGTATCATGCAGTGATCTCCCTTGGAATGACAGTCCTACGAGCACATTGCCGGTCATGAAGCAGCTCGTCGACAGTGGGTTGAGGGTGTGGCTGTTCAGGTCCTCTTATCCTTGCTTTAGCATTCCTTTTCCTTCTCCTCAAAATCTACAGGCATAAAGTCATAGTTGTCGTTCTTGCTATTCGGATGTCTCACAGTGGTGATACCGATATGGTATGCCCGTACAAAGGCACGGTTAAGGCGATCAAAATCATGAAGTTGCCGAACAAGAACCCATGGCGTGCATGGTATTCCGACAAACAGGTAAATGGCAATCTGTCATGGATCTCAAATAAGGTTTGGAGAAGACAAAAGAATCTGAAGAACGATGATGTGTAGATAAAGGGTCTAGATTCAGATCTGATGCTTCTGTAACTTTTGGATATATGTTATCAGGTAGGAGGATATGTCGTTGGTTATGGAGGACTGACGCTTGTTACGGTAAGGGGAGCAGGGCACATGGTTCCGACCTACCAACCTGAGCGAGCATTGTTGATGTTCTCCAGTTTCCTCCGTGGAAAGCTCCCACCACCTTCCTAAGATGTTCACTGCAACCACTGCTCATCAAGAAAGATTGAAATTAGTATGCTGGTTAACAATGTCTAAATGCTTCTTCTGTTTGATGGTATTGTAGTATCCAATTGACACAGTAATAAATGGAAAGCTGATGCACAATGCTACACTCTGTGCTAATTGAACAGCCATGTAAAAGAATATAATATGCTATAAACAAACTACAAATATGGGGAATGAAAAACTAGGGTTGAGATAGTCTTCTATGGTATATTTGGACTAATTATATTTGGCATAAAAATTAATTATAATAAACTATTTTTTCTCTTTAACCCAGCCCTGCTCTTCATTACACTTGAAAGAGAAAACACACTCTTGGAATTTTAGTCCATTTAAATATTTATATTTGTTGATACTTGATACATATACCAGCCAATTATTTGTTGAAACATATACCTGAGAAAACTTACTCTGTCGGCTCAAACTTGGCCTGGTTGCTCGACTTCGAATCACCAGTAATATCACCTGATGAAGGGAGAGATCATATACTGCATCAAGAGATAGGAGAATGATGAAAGATATTATATATTCCACAAGTTCTTAATAAATACAATGGCAAAGTGGTCAAACCTCTTTTCGATCAAGATCACTGCCAAGAATCATCTACTGAGCTCAAAGAAAGGGATTACTGAGGTAGGAGCTGTCAAACCCTGCACCCAAGCAACCTTGTTGAGTTCTGGAAGGGACTCGGAGATATTGGATGGGAGCTGCATTTGTTTTCCTGAGCAAAGAAAGACAGTTGCAATAGAAAAAAAAGGTGATGGACCCGCCAAGCAACTATAGTGACATATGAACATGCATGTAAAAGGTTCTTCAACCTAAAACCTTAAATCAGAGGTAGAATAAAGACTAAGCATGTGATACAGGTTAAGGACTTCATAAACAATTCAATCATTTTGCTTCATGGGAAATCCAGAAGATCAAATAGATGGCAAGTGCTAAACTCAAAATGAAAAGTGAACAGAATCTTCTTATAAATTGGCATCTGCATTACATGCAGTTTGTATAGCGACAATCAAGTACATTTCAGTTTCAAAATTTTTTTGAACCTACAGAATCAATATCAACGCAAGTGGGCAGTTGAACCCTCATGAAGGATGCCAACAGAAATATCCCTGATCATGTAACTTGAAAAGATCGCCATCAGCTACAAGATATTGAAACTAGATTGATAAATCATCCATCCTGCAAATGAACAAAAGATCAGCAAACATGATTCATTAGCACAATAGAATCAGTTGATATACAAAGAATCTATAAGCTTAGCTATAATATAGATCTAACCAATAATGCTTATGGTAAATTGGGAAAAAAGATAACCATGCTTTCGGTATTAAGGGGGAATCTGAGAGAAACCTAGAGTATCTTTCACAATAAAAGAAATTTACAAGAAGTCTTTCTTCCTCAATTTTCCATTCATTACACATATGCGCTGTTAAGTCAAATCCTCATAAAGCGAAGCTCATGCATGACACAAGGAGCAACTTGCTCCAAGGGCTCATCCAAATATCCAACTCAACAAAGATAAGTTCCTACATCCACTTTAGATTCATATTTCTAGCTTTTCGTTGCTACTACTGAGCCATAGTCAACATATACCTGTTAAATCTCGGATTTTGATTATGAAACCGATTGATAAGGGTTTATGTTTTAATCTGCGTTTTGAGTGACGCAAGATACTTCGATCAGGATGAGACAATTAAAGTAGGAAAAATCATGTTGTGCCGGAGGAAAACATGTCAGAAGATTGAACGTTGAGCCGGAGGATCGGTCGACGTATCGACAAAAGGCTTCGGGCCATGGATTCGGGCATTGGGCCAAGAAGAGCGGATATTGCGCCAAGAATATCAAAGTTGCGGAGTCAATTAGCCGATTGGGCAATAGGCCGTAAGAGAGGACGATACACCGAAGAATCGGACGAAGCGTCGAGGGACCAATGACATGCCGGACAACATGATTAATGCTTAGTATTAATTGTCTAGATCGAAGTGTGTTTTTACATGTGCAGGATTAACTACGTAGCAAGGTATGAAGCAAAATGAAGTTCCGAAGTTAATGACACGATTTCGTTGGGAGTTCGAGAGTTCGTCGGAAGTTCTGCAGGAACCAGTCGAGAAGTCCAAGGGCTTGCCAAAGAAGTTCGTCGGAACTCGCCAAGAAGATCGTCGTGAAGTCCAGGAGCTTGCTAGGAGTCCGCCGGAACATTGCCGAGAGATCGTCGGAAGTTCGCCGGAAGCTTGCCGGAAGAAACCAAGATATAGGGACTTGTTTAGCTTAGCAAATGTCTTAGATTTCGTAGTTAGCACGTAATTGGGTTTGGATTTGGGACAACCCAATTAGGGGCCAGCTAGGCCTATGTAAAGACTGTGTTGTACCCAATGAGAAGCCCAAATAGTGTCCCAAGAAGTGGCACCGTCGTCGCACAGTCTTCGAGACTATGTTAGGCGGTGGTATCGCTAGTCTGGGCGGTGGTATCGCCAATCTGGGCGGTTGTACCACCCAACACAGCCTCCCAAGCGGTGGTACTATCAAATTAGGCGGTGGTACCGCCCAGCGTAGTGTCAGTGTCAAACTGACACTTGCGGTGGTACCACCCAGTGCAAGCGGTGGTACCACCCGTACCTAGGAAACCCGAGATGAGATATTTTTAGGCTCCAAGTTTGAATCAACATGATGCCTATAAATACCCCTCTCATTCCTAGTTAACTTACACAAGCACAAAGAGATCAAAAGTGAGAAAACACTATTGCAATAATAAGAAAAATCCTCTAAATTCTAAGTTTAGAATTTTGTTTAAAGAAGAGTGAGGGCTTGTAAAGGTTATCTCCTATACTTGTGAAAAGGAGAAGAGGGGTGTAAAAGGTGGTTGGTCTTCGCCTATTGAAGGAAGATTGATAGTGGATGCCAGTGGCCTCGACGGAAGAGGAATCGGCAAAGTGGATGTAGGTCACGATAACCGAACAACTATAAAATTGGCATGCTCTCTGGTTTGCATTTCTATTGTTGTCATTTACTTTACTGCAAACCATTTTATTTGCTTACTACCTTCAATACATTTACGAACACGTGTTTCATGTTAAGTTTCCGAAATCGACTTTCAACGTACGAAAAGATTTTTTGAAGTTGATGTGATTTTACTGCTGCACTAATTCACCCCCCCTCTTAGTGCCAGAGCCTCGTTTTCTCATTTGGTTTAACACCCAAGATAAATGGCTCTTTTCGGCTTTCAAGAGGGTCACTCTCTCATTCGTCCTCCCTTTTTCAATTGGATAAACTACACATATTGGAAAACTCGAATGAGAGTTTTCTTGCTTTCTTTGGATTTGAACTTATGGAACATTATCGAATCCGGTTTTAAAAGGTCTTCTCTTCCAATGAACTATTGAAATGATTTGGAGAAGACGTTTTCTTTAAATGCTAGAGCTATGAATGCTCTATTTTGCGCCTTAGACAAAACTGAGTTTAATCGGGTTTCTATGTGCAAAACGGCTTTCGATATTTGGCACACTCTTGAAATCACACACGAAGACACTAGCAAAGTTAAAGATTTGAAAATCAACTTTTTAATGCATGATTTTGAACTTTTTCGAATGAAGCCAAGTGAAACCGTTGTTGACATGTACACCCGTTTTACGGATGTCGTCAATGGTTTAAAAGCACTTGGTAGAAGTTTTTCGGATTTTGAACTTGTAAACAAAATTTTACGTTCTCTTAATATGAGTTGGGATCCGAAAGTAACCGTAATACAATAGGCTAAAAACCTAAACAACCTACCACTTAAAGAACTAATTGGGTCTTTGATGACGTATGAAATGACTAATGTGGCACTTAACGAATATGAGAAGCACCTTCCAAAGAACAGAAAGGATTTCGGACTTAGAACAATCTAAGACCACTCGAGCATAAACTCAAGTGATGGTGAACTTGAACTATTTATGAAATTTAAAAAATTCATTAAACAAAAATTAAAGAACAGAAAGAACACAACTACTTGCTATGAACGCAAGAAGAGGGAAGAACTTTGGAATAAATGGAGCTCCTCCGAAGATGAGGAGAAAATCAACAAAGGCGAGGTGGCAAACTACGCCTTAACAGCTTTCGACGATGAGGTAATCAAAATGCCCCTAATTTACTTTGAAATTACTTAATGTTTTTCATGAATTATTTTTAATTTAGTTTAAGAAAATTAAATATATTTTTTTGAATTATATGTTTAATGAAAATGCAAAAATAAAATTGGATTATGCTTACCTTTCTAGTGATTTTTGAAAACTACATGTTTTATGATAAACAAACAAAATGATTTTGATTAAAAATATTTTATAAAATCATGTTATATGTGTTTAAGAAGCAATAATGTATATCTTGATGATTTTCATATTGATTTTCGATTTTATTTGAAAATACCTTATGCTCAATGAAACTATGATTGATGAATATACTTTATATTTAATGATTTCTTTGGCTTGTATGCCTTATCATGATGAATGTTTTGAAAATAAATATTTGTATCATTCTTGATGATTTTTATGCATGAGGACTTGAAGTAATAATTTGAAATCATATGTTTTAGAATTATGTGTTACACTTTTTGATTTTGATGATTTTTTTTTATCTTTTCGTTTTAAACGTTGATGCATGATTTTAACATAAGAACAAACATTTGGGCATGCTAATATAAAGTCAATCACACAAATTAAAACTAAGGAAGTTTAGATATCCTTAAGAATCATTCAACATCATGTTTAACGAATCTATCTATATTTTTTTTATGAATCTCTTGAAAATGATTTTGATGTGACGATTTGAATTTGAATAAGCTTTATCTTGATTTTTCGATATTTATAACATGAAATCTTTTATAAATCAAGATCTCTTATTTGATCTCCTATTTTTCTCTTTGTCATTTACTAAAGAGGAAAATAATTCAATTCATGATCTTGATTTCGCGATATTTGATGCTTGAAATCTTTCTATGAATTAAGATCATTTTCTCCTTGTTTCTTTTTGCTATCTACTATCTAAATGAATTATGGTTTCTCTTCATTTCTCGAATTTTAGACTTGAACTTTCATTTTTTATGATTGAAATAATGATTGAAATATTGATGTAATTATGAATGATGATTTGATATTATGCATGCAATACTTCAACTTATGATAATGATGCATGCAATGATGAAATATTCATGATGAAAAATTATTTTGGCATTCATGACTTGATTTTTCATCTTTGTTATTCATCCTTTGTCATGATTTGAAAATTATTGTAAAGGGAAAAAGAGATACAAAATTGTATTCTTCCCTTCATTTTGACAATGACAAAGGGGGAGAAATATTGCTAGCTCAAGATGCAAAATATGCTAACTTGCACTTTGCAACGGAAGCAAAATTGCTAGCTCAAATATTGTAAATGAAGCAAAAAATTGCTAGCTTGCAACTTGCATATTTCAAGAAGCAATAGTTGTTTTCTTGAACATCTTTACTTTACTGGCTTCAATGATGTAGAACTTGCTATCTTGAACATTACAAAGAAGTATTATCTTGCTTATCTCAAAAAGCAAAACTGCTAAACTTACACATCTAACAAATTTTACAAACTTGTAAAAATCAAAATTTTTGCTAGCTTGCATGATGATTAAACTTGAGATTTATTATACAACTATTTAAATTTACATA
>LVTN01000041.1:356869-378966 GCA_001649415.1 Musa itinerans | reverse complement strand
ATATATATATATATATATAGAGAGAGAGAGAGAGAGAGAGAGAGAGTGAGCTGAGGGTTCTCTCATGGTTGCGTTGCATGCACTGTCGAATGCCTTTACTGTGGCATCTACATCTGTCCAATACTGTTAATTAACAACCCTCTCTCCATCGTGACTCAGTTCAATAAAGATGGAGTACTAAATCTGAAGGGAGAGGATGGAGAGAGGACGGGGGTGCGTCTCTACTCTGCTGTACCATGAACGCACAACAAGCTGCCACCTTTGGTGCGTCTCTCTGTGGCCCCTCGCAAAAGAAACACCGAGGTGTCGGTGGAATTGCTGCAGAGTTTACATCTGCTCATATATCTGCATCTAATTGGTCTTTGATTTAGTAGTTGCATATATTGCATTGCTCAAACGCTCAGAACATTTGAGCCGAACCTGCATTCTTCTTCTAATCTTTAATGTCCGTGTTAATGGTGGAGAAGATGATTCGGCCATAGGGAACGGACGATAGCTGATTCAATTTGGTCATCATATCTTAACGCTGATCAATAACATACAGCTCTGCACACTATCTTCGAGGATAATTACACCGTGCAGTGGAGTGGCATGCAAGATAACATAGAATGTGGAGTTGAATACATCTTGTACAAGTCAAAAGTCTCGGTGCATTGGAGTCTGCTTATTCCCTGACCTGAGCTTTCCTGGTGGCATCATCTCGGGCCAACTCAATGAGATACCAGCTGGAGAATCAAGATTTAAGTTGGGAGACAGAATCAGTCATCTGAAGGTGAGCATGATTACAGTTAAATACTTGTCTCAACACATAATGCCAGTAAGTAACAGTGTTGGCTTGGAAAGCAGAGACACAGCAGAGAAGACATCGATGAGATCTTACTCAACTTGGAGTGCCAAGAGATCCCAGGCTTACTTTAAGGAAAGAAGAAAGGGGATTGGATTGACCGGTCTTTGACTCCATTGTTAATAGCAACATGTGAGCTGGCGATGTGGACAGCTGGATGAGACCACGTGATCCCCAGAGATCGCTCCCTTTGTTCCCATACCAAGACAAGATATCTACTTCTTTCTTTATGATGAAGTATGGAACTCGAAGCAAACTGTGCCATCAGAGTCTCGAAGAGTTCTTCCAACCTCTTCGTTTGTCTTCTCTGGAAGTGGAGGTTGGGAGCTCCATGTCCTTTATCACCGAACTAATTTACTCTGCCTGCATGCATCTATAACCCACATGCACTTTGGAGCTACCCAGGAATACTTTCCTCTCTCTCTCTCTCTCTCTCTTGTAGCTCTAACAAGCTTTGGCTTGGAGGTTTCAAACTTTTCTTCGCCCAAGGCCAGTGGGTCATGGAGTGACTGACACACAAGTGTATCTTTTGTCTGGTGGCCTTTAATGTGGCATTCAATTGAGAGCTACGCTGGAGGTTGGATTTGACTGTTTGAAAACCAAGTAGATAGTAATGGCCGGACCTTTTACTCCCACCGAAGAGTACGGCTGTCATTCACATGCGCCGGCCATGGTGGACATTTATCCACGAGGAACCGAGTAGTCAAAAAAGAGATGAATCTGCTCCGTTGATAAAGGGGCAGCCTTGTGGTAGCTTCTCTCTCCTTTGGTCTCCTCTCATGGTGGCAAGGTTTCCTTCCTTTAGTTACTTTATGGCAAAGGGTGTCTTGAGTTATCTGTGAAACCCTTTGGAGTCTTCCTGCCCTGTGAGTTATATATATATGTATATATATATATTCCCCACCCCGCTGCAGCTCCAAAGGTCATGAGTTATATCCTAAACATCTAGGGCTATAGTTGCAGAGGGACAGAAGAGCCGAAGGTGGTCGGCAGTCAAAGGTTGATGATACCTCAATTTGAGGCTTAGCATCATTAGAATTATAGCTTGCAGATTCTTTTGGCAGATGGGGCGGCGAGGAACGATATGTTAACATAATAATGCCAATCCGAACTGCGATCTCTCTCTAAACAATGATGTGTCCTCACTGTTCCATCAAAGGCAGTGCAGGAAGAGGCTGCTTCGTGTCTCGGATTGTTTACTCAGCGTAATGTCTTCAGAGGGCACATGGCACTTGATGGATCCATCCATCCATTTCCGATGTAGTCTTCTCTCTCAGTACTCCATGTGGATTCCTCGTGAGTTTGGTCTTATGGCAGACGTACACGTTGCGGCAAAGCATAGAATGAGAACCTGATCAAAATGACGCTCCTGTTTATTGATTCCCAGCAGCAAGCAAACACGTACAGCTTGTAACACAGAGAGGAAGCAGATCTCTTCGTATGTAGCACCCGAAGCCTCATGGTCACTTCTTCTGCTTGTTGTCTGGCACATCTAGTAGGGGACGATCTTGTTGCCCAAGCACTTGTGAGCAAACTCCTCCAGGTCGTCGATGAAGCCGTCGCCATCAGCTTCAGCGTAGCGGATCCCGCGAGCGCTCTTTCAGCCGCTGAACCGCCGTGTCGAAGCTCGTCCTGGCTTATGCGCCCGTCCTTGTCGGCGTCGAACCTCTTCAGCCACTCCTTGAAACTCTTCCACTGTCATGTCCCCGTCCACAGACCGGCAGGTGGTGGCAGTGTGCTTGATGGCCATTGTTGCTCCTCCGTTCCCACTTCTTGCAATGTGTTTGAGAGTATTTGTGGCTCGTTTATAAGCGACACAAAAAAGAAAAGAAGTAATAATAAGAGATTACATGATCTGGAGAAGAGAATCACATAAAGCTACCACCCAATCCAGAGTAGAAGAATAAGATAGCACAGGGAGGAACCAGATGCTGCATTGCTCATCACCAACACTGCTGAATGCAATGCTCTTCTTTGGATGCATGACATAATCTACTTAGATATCACAATCTCGAAAGATTTGGCAACTCTGCTTTGTGAAATAATTAACCATAATTCAGTAGTATCACTCTTGGATCACAAACAAGCCATCTAGATCTGAACTCAGTTCCAATCTGGCACTGACAGAGAACACAAAGCATAAAAAGGTTTCTGAATTATAGAACAGTCCCTGAAACTAAATATTTAGAGCACATATCTTCTTCTTCTCTCGGCAAGTGAGAGGGAGAGATGGAAGTGATAAGAATCATATCCATAGATCTTCATGTGGAGATGTTGCCGTGCATAAACAACAACGTGTTGATCTCCTCGTCTATCATCCCATTTCGAGTGCCGTCAGCCTCCTTCTTAGCCTCTTATACCTTCAATTAACGATGCGAGAAAAAACTATTACAATAGAATAATTCTTTACCAAAATGGATCCTTCATCAAAATACAAACTTATTACCAAAAGTAAATATTAACCAGAATAATAATGTAAAGTGTAGAACAATGAATCAATCACAAAGTAAAATATCAAATTTTAACGTAAAAAATTCAATAGGAAAAACTACTGGATCGCACTCTACTATCACTAATAATAATAATAGGTTTGCAATAAATCTTCTCTAGAATAACTAGAGGATCATAATAACATCAAGAACACAGATCTTGGTTCAATAATAACATATCATCATTATTATGGATAGATTTCATCGAAGGAAGATTTAGGTCTCACTAAATGGATATATCAAAAAAATACCTTAGAGAGAACAAATCATAGATCGACATTGTTAAGATTGTAGAGTTTGTTACAAGGATTTTTTATATAAAATTTGAGCCAAAATCGATGAAGTTTAGTCGCTTGATCTTCTAGCAAAAGCCTTGGAATCTTAACTTTCTCTCTCCTCTCTTTTTGTTATTTTTCTGCATCACTCTTTTCACCGTTGATTTGCACACCTCTCATGCAAGACTCTAATAGGTTTTTTTCATTTTTTTTTCTTTTTTTCTTTAATAGATTATATTTGGGCTCAATGCCTAAATCATCCAATCCAAGCCCACCTATAAGTTGGACCCAACACGAGAACCAAGTCGATCGTCATGATCTAAGTCAAACTGCCTTAGCCATGCCTTGAACTCTCCAATGGTCATCTCTGTTTGAGGCATGTAGCACCAAGCAATGCTTGAAGGCCATGCCAAATTCCTCTTTAGATTTTTGTAGGTAATAGTTAAAGTGTTAAGAATTGATTCATAGTAGTTATCTAAGTAGTTGTCATGTTCTATATAGTTATCATGTTCTAGATAGTTATAGGCATGTTCTAAGTAGTGGTCAATGATCTAGAAGTTATGGGGTAGTTCCTATACCTAACTCAATCATGAGTGACATAATGGGGTGAGATAGTTACCACTAGATTCTACAAATATGACCATAGTTCATGAAGCAAGGAAGTGTGTGTACTTGAAAATATCTTGTAAGTGTTCTATGTTTTACCTCTTATTTAATGCTACATCAATTTTCTTGATTGAAAGTATTCTCTTTTAATTGCATCATAGTATTAAGTTTTTTTATCATTTTCTTACTCCTTCATCCCCAATATTTATAGTATCAAAGCTAAGTTTTAATCTAAATTAGGCATTATGACTTTTAATAATAATTTCATGTCTTAATCCTTTATTCTCATCTTGTTTGGCAATTGCTATAAATTTTGAAATATTAAGATAAATACTCTATTCAAGTTTCAAGATCATTAGGACTTAATAGATAATGAATTTACCAATCTAAATGAAGAAACCAAGTTGAAGGAAAATAAAAAAGACTCAAAGGTATTGTTCTTCATTCAACAAGCTATATATGAGACGATCTTCTTAAGAATTGTAACATCGACAATCTCAAAGCAAGCTTGGTTGATACTTCAAAATAAATTTCAAAGCTCATCAAGGGCGATTATAGTAAAACTTCAAACCCTTCATTATAAGTTTAAAATTTTGTTCATGAAAAATAATGAATTAGGGCAAGATTTTCTTTCTTGAGTGACTGAAATTGTTAGTCAAATGAAATCTTATGGTAAACATCTTCATGATCATATGATCATAAAATTATTGTAAAAGTTTCAAGAAGTTTAATTTTAAAATTTATTTCAAAATTTGATCATGTTGTTACCGTAATTGAAGAGTTAAAAGATTTATCTATATTTTTATTTGATAAATTAATGAGTTTCTTGTAAGCATATAAAGCAATGTTGAACGGATCACTTAAGAAAAATAAAGAAAAAGTATTTCAAATTAAGGAAAAAAATTTACTTTAAAAGAAGATAAAAAATCAATAGGAAAAAGAGGGGTAGAGGCAATAAAAGAGGAAGAGGAAGAGGATAATTTGATGGGTATGATAAATAAGTTACATGTATTCTCACCAAGTCACTTACAGTTCAGAAGCATGTTTATTTTATGTCTTAAATCGACATATTTAACTCTGAATTAAGGGAGAGTGTTGAGAATTGATTTATAGTAATTATCTAGATAGTTGTAATATTCTAGGTAGTTATAGACATATTGTAAGTAGTGACCCATGATCTAGAAGTTATTAGGTAGTTTCTACTCCTAACTCAATCATAAATGATACAATAGGATGAAATAGTTATCACTAGGTCCTATAAATAGTATCATAGCTCATAAAACAAGAAAGTGTATGCACTTGAGAATATCTTGTAAATGTTCTATGTCTTATCTCTTATTTAATACTAAATTAATTTTTTTAATTAAAAGTATTTTTTTTAATTGCATAAAAGATGGTAGCAAGGACAATAGCATGTGAAGAATATTTCCAATTTGGTTGGCTGTTCGGTTTATTCTCCATCATCTGCTAATAACAAGAAATTGGTGTCCTGATACTACTATTCATCTCATTTAAGATTCTTTGCAATGTCTCCGAGATTCGAGGATGTATAACTCAAGGTTGGAATCTCGTGTCATCATCATTTACTCATATATATATATATATATATATATATATATATATATATGTCTAATCACATAAGTTGAACTATACCTAACCACATGGGTTGGGTGAAACATAGTCATATGGGCTGGGCTATACTTGGCTATATGGGTTGGGCCATACTTGACTATATGAGTTGGGTCGTATCTGAACATATAAGTTAGGTTATACCTAACAACAAAGGTTGGACCATACCTAGCCACATAGGTTAGGTCATGTCTAACCACATGAGTTGGATCATACTTGACAACGTAGGCAGAGTTACACCTAACCACATGTGCTAGGTCGTATTTGACTACATGAGCTAATATAGTCAATCAACTTAACTTACGTGAGACCCCTAATTTGACTATTCTTATTAAATTAAATTTTAATAATTTTAATTATTAAAGAGCAACTCAAATCCATGAATTAAACAATTTAGATTCATGATTTTAAATTTAAAACTAGTTAAATCATAAGAATTCACACATAATTCTAGATATACTAATTAAATAAACTAGAACTATTATATTATAATAATAATAATTTTAATAATTAAATCAATCTTGAAATTTATTTAAGCCTAAGAGGCCATTATAATCAAATTAACATCATAAATCAATTATCATTATTTATTAATTATAAAATTATAAAAATAAAAATATTATTATGCATTATAAAATTTTAGCAATCCTAAAGTTAAAGAATTTAAAACATGAATATAAAAAAAAAGAAATAGAGGATCTTATCTCTCATTGGGGAATCTTTTTCTTAATCATCCCACTTCTAAGTTCGGTGAGAAAAGAAAGGGAGCCCCTTTTATATGGGGGAAGATAAACTCTCCTTTAAAAGATAAGTAATAATTTAATTTTTATTTTTAATTTACTTGCACATACAAAGATAGAATTATAATATTTATTTCTTATAGTTCACATATAAAATGAAATTTGAACTATTTAGTTTCTAAAAATCACATCACTTATTAGGAAATAATTTAATTAATTAATAAAATTCTTAACTTGTCTACATAATTAAGGAAATCAATTTTAAATATTTCCTTAACCATACTACACAAACAAGGAAGCTAATAATTTAAATAAAGTAATATACTATTTATGATAATTAATTTATATTAAGAGAAAAAATTATTGATGATTACACTAGAAACATAAAAATGTATGAAAGGAGGTACCATAATAAAATAATATTAATGCCTTAAGTAATGAACTATTGATGTCATTCATATTTTACTTTTGAGTAAAATATTAATATATCCGATATTCACTTAAAATTATTTATAAATGACTAACACCATTTTTATGGAATAATATTACCATTAGATATACAACCATAAATTACAAGGATATCTAAAATAGTTTAATCATTCCCATCATATAATTATTGGAAGTAGATTCTTCTTTTAGATAAATCTTTTAATTATGTGTGTCTGAATATTTTTTTTATTAATATCATTTAATATTATTTTAAATATAATTTTATAAATTATTGGTCTAGGCCACTTTGACAATTACAAAATCAATACAATAATAAAAAATATTATTTAAATAATAAAATATTTATTATAATTCGTATCTCAAATAATATTGACCAAATAAAACTTAGAGATATAAGTTATAAATAATATTGACCAAATATCCTCTAATCTAATTTATACAAAAATAATTCAATAATAATAAATTAATAATTTTAATAATTATTAAATATTAATAAATATAGAAAACTCATGATAAAACATAAATTATACCTTTATATAAAAAAATATTATTTTATAATTTTAATCATATGCATGTGAATAACTACATAAATATTCAAGAAGAATAATTAGAATTTAATTGTTAACAATATCAATATGTCATATAAAAAACTATAAAAGAAAATCATAATTTATATTTTTTAATTACATAAATAACTTAAATGGGCCAATCAACCTTATTTAATTAGATATCCCAAAATTGAGCAAAAATTAGGCTACTTAGACCCAACAACTAGTTCTGTTAAATATATAATTTAAAAATAAATTGATAAAAAATGCTATAATTGGGCTTCAATCAAAATTTGATTAAATCATGCCAAATTGATCAATTTTATAGTAAGGACATAAGTTAAAATATTTGATTTTCGAAAATAACTCTCATAATGTTAATGGATATATAGTGGAAATATCTGATTTTTAAAGGGCAGAACTATCAAGGAGACATTGATTGGAATTGGAATTACAATAATTCAGAAGGATAAAATAATCTTTTAATGGGTGAAAAAAACTCTAATATCTTTTTTTAATCCTCAATAGTCGTAGCTTGTGTGAGGCCTATCGCTATCGTGGTGCGTGATCATCCATTGCATATACGTTGCTGACCAAGTCTGAACTCCCTCTACGGACTATTCGTGACCCCTTTGGTGACTATTCTCATGCGAGTCCAGATCGATCGTGCGTGTATTTATGGTCGATCGATGACCCCTATGTTCACTAAGCAGTTATTGGGTGACCCCAGCCTCTGGCATCCCATTAATGTCAGTTGTGCCTAGCAAATGCTATCGCAGTAGCATCATTATAACCATTGATCAAAGGCAGCACCAAATAGGACTGGTACCACACATAGTGACACCGTTGCATGTACAATGCCAACGACCAAGGTAGGCCATCGTAGAACCTAGATTGCTATACAAATAATCGTAACAATACTACTATTTGCTGATGGCCAACGAAGGATTTCACCCTCAATAGTGTTGTTGTTAATAGGAATTTGCTGATGACAGCTTGCCGAACAAATATGGACAGCATACTTTTCGAAAATAATATTAATCATTCAAAATATGAATAGATCTAAACACATAAATATATCTATTTTTTTATGATATAAATTATTTTAATTTTAAATATATGACTGTAATACCAATTGTGAGTATAAAAATTATAATCATGGTAATATTATGTGAATTTTTTTTAATATTAATAAATAAAATCAAATAATCATAAATCAAAGTTTATATGTGCATATCTTTCGATGTTATTTAGAAAATATTTATCCGATCTCCATCATCCAATCCAAAAGTTATAGTGATATAGACCGATAAAAAGAATTAGACTCCCTTCTCTTATTTTTCTATCATCTTGCAAGACTATTATAACCGATGGAATAAATATTATGGGAAGATGAGAGAAGATCTGTAATATATCTTCTGTATATAGTGATGTATTAAATCACTAATAGGTTTTGTCTATTTATAGACGAAAATAAAATGTTTATGATAAGTAATTAGGAGAATTCATCCTATCAAGATCATCAACTAAAGAATCCTATTATGATCAAATTTTTTTTATTAGTAAATAAGCAAAATTAGAACCTAATCGGATTTATAATATATTTTATCTAATTAAATATGATTATATATATATAAGAGGATCATTGATAACATTGAGGATGGAGAAACAAGAGAGGTGAAAATGCAGTAGTGCAGTGACATCGAAGGAGAGAGATAGGTAAGCATTGTAAGAGTTGGAGAGTACCAAGAGGGGGCAATAGAGGAGGTCATAGGTGTGGCTTGACAACAATGATGATGCTGAAGGAGACGAAGAAGCGGAGCGTCGCCAAATTGGACCAATTCAATTCATCTAAACTAGGAGTTTAGTGCACGTTTAAGCAGGTTAGGACGTGCCTGATAAAATCTGAAAAAGTAAGTAAGACACTCCTAAGTGAAAACTCATAAAGTTTGATTTCCTAAGTAAATTATCGGAAACAAATTGGATATTAGTCGAAAAATAAAAACAAATAACGTTCCTATATTCATTTCTAGTCCACGAATATAAATTTAAATACATGTAGCAAAATTATGACAAATCTTATAATCTCATTTGTACAAAATGCATTCGGATAGGAAATGATGAATACAAGATATATAATTGAATCAAAATTTCCAACAAACAAAACGTATATGCATTTCTATAATCGTATCGAGCTTCGTTAGAAAAGAAAATGGAAGCAGATTCGGTCATCAGCCGCACAACCTAATTTAGCTCCAACTTAAATATTAAATCATTTGAAACTATATATATATATATATATATATATATATATATATATATATATATATATATATATATATATATATATATATATATATATATATATATATATATATATATATATATATATATATATATATATATATATATATATATATATATATATATATATATATATATATATATATATATATATATATATATATATAATTTCAAATGATTTAATATTTAAGTTGGAGCTAAATTAGGTTGTGCGGCTGATGACCGAATCTGCTTCCATTTTCTTTTCTAACGAAGCTCGATACGATTATAGAAATGCATATACGTTTTGTTTGTTGGAAATTTTGATTCAATTATATATCTTGTATTCATCATTTCCTATCCGAATGCATTTTGTACAAATGAGATTATAAGATTTGTCATAATTTTGCTACATGTATTTAAATTTATATTCGTGGACTAGAAATGAATATAGGAACGTTATTTGTTTTTATTTTTCGACTAATATCCAATTTGTTTCCGATAATTTACTTAGGAAATCAAACTTTATGAGTTTTCACTTAGGAGTGTCTTACTTACTTTTTCAGATTTTATCAGGCACGTCCTAACCTGCTTAAACGTGCACTAAACTCCTAGTTTAGATGAATTGAATTGGTCCAATTTGGCGACGCTCCGCTTCTTCGTCTCCTTCAGCATCATCATTGTTGTCAAGCCACACCTATGACCTCCTCTATTGCCCCCTCTTGGTACTCTCCAACTCTTACAATGCTTACCTATCTCTCTCCTTCGATGTCACTGCACTACTGCATTTTCACCTCTCTTGTTTCTCCATCCTCAATGTTATCAATGATCCTCTTATATATATATAATCATATTTAATTAGATAAAATATATTATAAATCCGATTAGGTTCTAATTTTGCTTATTTACTAATAAAAAAAATTTGATCATAATAGGATTCTTTAGTTGATGATCTTGATAGGATGAATTCTCCTAATTACTTATCATAAACATTTTATTTTCGTCTATAAATAGACAAAACCTATTAGTGATTTAATACATCACTATATACAGAAGATATATTACAGATCTTCTCTCATCTTCCCATAATATTTATTCCATCGGTTATAATAGTCTTGCAAGATGATAGAAAAATAAGAGAAGGGAGTCTAATTCTTTTTATCGGTCTATATCACTATAACTTTTGGATTGGATGATGGAGATCGGATAAATATTTTCTAAATAACATCGAAAGATATGCACATATAAACTTTGATTTATGATTATTTGATTTTATTTATTAATATTAAAAAAAATTCACATAATATTACCATGATTATAATTTTTATACTAACAATTGGTATTACAGTCATATATTTAAAATTAAAATAATTTATATCATAAAAAAATAGATATATTTATGTGTTTAGATCTATTCATATTTTGAATGATTAATATTATTTTCGAAAAGTATGCTGTCCATATTTGTTCGGCAAGCTGTCATCAGCAAATTCCTATTAACAACAACACTATTGAGGGTGAAATCCTTCGTTGGCCATCAGCAAATAGTAGTATTGTTACGATTATTTGTATAGCAATCTAGGTTCTACGATGGCCTACCTTGGTCGTTGGCATTGTACATGCAACGGTGTCACTATGTGTGGTACCAGTCCTATTTGGTGCTGCCTTTGATCAATGGTTATAATGATGCTACTGCGATAGCATTTGCTAGGCACAACTGACATTAATGGGATGCCAGAGGCTGGGGTCACCCAATAACTGCTTAGTGAACATAGGGGTCATCGATCGACCATAAATACACGCACGATCGATCTGGACTCGCATGAGAATAGTCACCAAAGGGGTCACGAATAGTCCGTAGAGGGAGTTCAGACTTGGTCAGCAACGTATATGCAATGGATGATCACGCACCACGATAGCGATAGGCCTCACACAAGCTACGACTATTGAGGATTAAAAAAAGATATTAGAGTTTTTTTCACCCATTAAAAGATTATTTTATCCTTCTGAATTATTGTAATTCCAATTCCAATCAATGTCTCCTTGATAGTTCTGCCCTTTAAAAATCAGATATTTCCACTATATATCCATTAACATTATGAGAGTTATTTTCGAAAATCAAATATTTTAACTTATGTCCTTACTATAAAATTGATCAATTTGGCATGATTTAATCAAATTTTGATTGAAGCCCAATTATAGCATTTTTTATCAATTTATTTTTAAATTATATATTTAACAGAACTAGTTGTTGGGTCTAAGTAGCCTAATTTTTGCTCAATTTTGGGATATCTAATTAAATAAGGTTGATTGGCCCATTTAAGTTATTTATGTAATTAAAAAATATAAATTATGATTTTCTTTTATAGTTTTTTATATGACATATTGATATTGTTAACAATTAAATTCTAATTATTCTTCTTGAATATTTATGTAGTTATTCACATGCATATGATTAAAATTATAAAATAATATTTTTTTATATAAAGGTATAATTTATGTTTTATCATGAGTTTTCTATATTTATTAATATTTAATAATTATTAAAATTATTAATTTATTATTATTGAATTATTTTTGTATAAATTAGATTAGAGGATATTTGGTCAATATTATTTATAACTTATATCTCTAAGTTTTATTTGGTCAATATTATTTGAGATACGAATTATAATAAATATTTTATTATTTAAATAATATTTTTTATTATTGTATTGATTTTGTAATTGTCAAAGTGGCCTAGACCAATAATTTATAAAATTATATTTAAAATAATATTAAATGATATTAATAAAAAAAATATTCAGACACACATAATTAAAAGATTTATCTAAAAGAAGAATCTACTTCCAATAATTATATGATGGGAATGATTAAACTATTTTAGATATCCTTGTAATTTATGGTTGTATATCTAATGGTAATATTATTCCATAAAAATGGTGTTAGTCATTTATAAATAATTTTAAGTGAATATCGGATATATTAATATTTTACTCAAAAGTAAAATATGAATGACATCAATAGTTCATTACTTAAGGCATTAATATTATTTTATTATGGTACCTCCTTTCATACATTTTTATGTTTCTAGTGTAATCATCAATAATTTTTTCTCTTAATATAAATTAATTATCATAAATAGTATATTACTTTATTTAAATTATTAACTTCCTTGTTTGTGTAGTATGGTTAAGGAAATATTTAAAATTGATTTCCTTAATTATGTAGACAAGTTAAGAATTTTATTAATTAATTAAATTATTTCCTAATAAGTGATGTGATTTTTAGAAACTAAATAGTTCAAATTTCATTTTATATGTGAACTATAAGAAATAAATATTATAATTCTATCTTTGTATGTGCAAGTAAATTAAAAATAAAAATTAAATTATTACTTATCTTTTAAAGGAGAGTTTATCTTCCCCCATATAAAAGGGGCTCCCTTTCTTTTCTCACCGAACTTAGAAGTGGGATGATTAAGAAAAAGATTCCCCAATGAGAGATAAGATCCTCTATTTCTTTTTTTTTATATTCATGTTTTAAATTCTTTAACTTTAGGATTGCTAAAATTTTATAATGCATAATAATATTTTTATTTTTATAATTTTATAATTAATAAATAATGATAATTGATTTATGATGTTAATTTGATTATAATGGCCTCTTAGGCTTAAATAAATTTCAAGATTGATTTAATTATTAAAATTATTATTATTATAATATAATAGTTCTAGTTTATTTAATTAGTATATCTAGAATTATGTGTGAATTCTTATGATTTAACTAGTTTTAAATTTAAAATCATGAATCTAAATTGTTTAATTCATGGATTTGAGTTGCTCTTTAATAATTAAAATTATTAAAATTTAATTTAATAAGAATAGTCAAATTAGGGGTCTCACGTAAGTTAAGTTGATTGACTATATTAGCTCATGTAGTCAAATACGACCTAGCACATGTGGTTAGGTGTAACTCTGCCTACGTTGTCAAGTATGATCCAACTCATGTGGTTAGACATGACCTAACCTATGTGGCTAGGTATGGTCCAACCTTTGTTGTTAGGTATAACCTAACTTATATGTTCAGATACGACCCAACTCATATAGTCAAGTATGGCCCAACCCATATAGCCAAGTATAGCCCAGCCCATATGACTATGTTTCACCCAACCCATGTGGTTAGGTATAGTTCAACTTATGTGATTAGACATGACCTAATCTATGTGATTAGGTATAACTTAGCCCATGTGACCAAATATGATACATCCCATGTGGCCAGGTATGACACAACCTATGTGGCCAAGTACGACCTAACTCATTTGGCCAAGCATGGTCCAGCTCATGTGGTCAGGCATGACCCAATCCATTTGATTAAATATGGTCCAACCCATATTGCTAGGCATGATCCAACCCACGAGTCAAGCGTAGCCTAGTTCAGTAGTAAGGCTTAGCTCAGCTCATAAGTGAGGCTTAGCCTAGCCCGCAAAGCTAAGCTTGTCTGGCATTTGACACATTGTCATCCCTCTATCCAACTTATTCTACCTCAACCTAACTTATTACTTAGGACAAGCATGTGTGACACATATAATATATCCAAGATTCATGTGGGTCAGTTCGATTTGGACTACCACTATACGAAAGCTCAATTTTCTCTCCCCTTATTTGTTTAAGCCAGTTTATAATGATCTCAAACCAATTTGACTAGTTCAAACCTACTCGACATAATTGAAATCAATCCAATTTAAATTAAATCAGACTATGGTGATTCTAGACCATAACTATAAGGATTCGAGGTTGGTTCTATTAGATCCAAGATAAATTGAGTTTGGTTTAAGTCATATGGGATATTCTAATTATGATTTTGGTTAATTGAGGACTAATAAGAGATTGATGTCTCTTTTTTTTATGATTTGATAAACTTAAAAGTTTTCTTAGAATATTATGTCATTTGAAAATGATTCTTTATTTTCTACTATTTCTTTTAAATTAAGCTTATGATATTGATGTGATTGTTATCATGAATATATATGACTATGCTAGTGGTCCACGTTGGAAATATAACTTGTGAAAGGAGTTATTAGCCATCATAATGTGGAGCTAGCAATGTGAAAGGAGTTATTAGCCATCATAATGTGGAGCTAGCAATGGATATAGTTTAGTAGATCATACATCAAGCATGGTCTCTAATAATATTTTATTATACTATTTCTTGGATGTATACATAAATAAATCAATATAAATGAATGATCATAGTTGTTTATATATTCTTGCTGAGGTCAAGTAGGGTAATTTTTTTTAGGATTAGCGGGCCATTAGATATGATAGTTAGACGATTCCTCTATCCATTATTGGGAGTGCGATATAGGTTCTCTTCATCTGCTACTGGAAGGAATCCATCTCGTAGAGTATGTCTCTCCATTCAATGTTGGGAGAATGAACTATCGGGTATAAAATACACATTTGTTATTTGATTGTTATATATGTCATTAAGTTGTGTTACATGTGATTAATGCATGATTTTATTTACTGTCTAAGAATTATCATTATTTTTCTAATACATGAGTTTTATAATGAATTGATATGTTATTATTTTATATTAAATTATAAACATTTCTATATATTTCATAAAATATTAAAATTATTTTTATGATTTTTTTAAGGTTCCTAACAACATGTATGATTATCAATGTATTTTTATTTTATATTTATTTTTAAAATAATCTACTACTTTATAGAAGATCCAAGATTTAGGTGGAAGAGACTTTTTCGTCACTTATGGCCCGATGTGATCCTTTTTATATATAAAAAAATATTATTACAAACACAAGGATTTGAATTCATTAATAAAAAAATCTTCTATAAATTATGGATTTTAAAAATAATAGTTTATTTTTTTATAAATTTGGGAAGTGACATCCATCTAGTGTTCTGTACTCTTTCATTCAATTTACTTAAAATGGTTGGAGCATATACAATTCGTACTAGGCATATTGAATCTTGACCTAACATTGCTTGTTAAAAGACTCATAAACTTAATTAAAAAAAGTATTATAGAATAAATTAATCAAATGAATACTTGGAAAAAATCTAATAGGCTTAAACATTAACTAGTGTATAAGAATATTTGAGAGCTATAGAAGATATATTTAAATTTACTGATAAATCATTAGTTAGTACATTAATAAAAAAACTAATTACGACTCAGTATGATAGCACTCAAGAGATACATGATCACATATTCAATATAGTTAACAAAACTATGAAACTTAAAGCATTAAGCATGAACGTGGATTAGTATTTCCTTATGTAGTTCGTCCTTAATTATCTTCCTCCTCTGTTTGGCATATTCAAGCTTCACTACAATACAAATGAGGATAATTAAGACTTGAATGAGTTAACTAATATGTGTATTCAAGAAGAATTAAGGTTAAGGCAAGAAAGATCTCATAATGTTTTAACTATTACTCAAGGAGTTTGTAACAAGAAAAGAAGGTTAAAGTGTCATCCACCAAATAAATTTACCAGGTCTAGAAATACTAAATAGATTAATAAAAAAACTTTCACCATTAAGTGTTTCTTTTGTGGCAAGAAAAGATATATGAAAATGGATAATGTTAAAATGAGTCGATTGAATCAATCAAGTCTTGTATTTAATGCAATCCCTTTTCATATATCCTTTTCTTAGCATAAAAAAAGCACTTTACAATACAAGTTTTCTTTTCATTAGTCCGCTTAGCATTTCTAGACTCGACAAATTTATTTGGTGGAAAATACTTCAACTTTCTTTTCTTATTATCAGCTCTTTGAGTAGTAGTCATAACATTACGAGATCTTTCCTATCTTAATCATATATTTTTTAAAACATGCATACTAGTTAACTTATTTAAGTCTCATTTATCCTTATTTGCATTGTAGTAAATTTTGAATGAGCAAACTAAGAAGAAAGAAAATTAAGAATGAACTATACGAGAAAAGACTAATCCACATTCATGCTTAATGTTTTAAGTTTTGAGTATCATCTTACTAAGTTGTAGTCATTTTTTTATTAATGTGTCAGTCAATAACTTATATTTAAATCTATCTTCAATAGCCTTCAAATATTTTTGTGCACTTGTTGCAGGCTATAATGAAGTCTTTATGTTATTTGTAATTGTCATTCTTATAAATATTAGTTTGAGCCTATTAGATATTTTTCAAGTATTTGTTTCATTAATATATTCTATAGTACTTCCATTAGTCAAGTTTCTAAGTCATTCAATAAGTAATGCTAGGTCAAGATCTAAGATATGCTCTGATTATTCTGGATAATTTGAACTAAAGAATACAAAGACACGAGAAACGTGAGTGTACGAAAAGAAGTACTATAAAACATAAAACAACATTAATGTTTTGAGTTTTCAAAACATGATGAATTATTAATATCATCCATATTTCACCTTTGGGTGAAATATTAATATATTCAGTATTCACTCAAAAGTATTTATAGATGACTAATATCATCCTTATTGAATAATATTGTTATATTTGGATAAACAATCATAAATTGTAATGATATCGAAAATAGTATCATCCTACCTCATCATATAATTATATAATTATTTAAAGTAGACTCTCCTTTATGATTATCTAAATCTCCTAATTATATATGTTAGTATGCATATTATCTTTCTTAAAATCATTTAGGACTAATTTTTAATATAATTTTATAAATTATTGATTTAGACCACTTTAACGATCATAAAACCAATACAATAATATAAAATATAATTTAAAATATTTTATAAATAAATAAATATTTATTATAATTTATATCGTACAAGCCTATCATCTTATGTTATTTTAGTAACTACTAGTCTAATAAAACTCAAAGATATAAATTATAAATAATATTCATCAAATATTTGTAATCTAATTTATATAAAAATAATTTAATAATAATAAAAATAATAACTATAATAATTATTGAATATTAATTAGCATAAAAAAATCATATGATGATTATAATCTTAATAAAACATAAATCATATCTTTATATGAAAAATAAATACTATTTTATAATATTAAGCATATGTATGTGAATAACTACACAAATATCCAAGAACAATAATTAGAATTTAATTATTACAAGCAAAAAATTTACAAATATGTCATATGAGAAAACTATAAAATAAATCTATATTTTATATTTTTTAATTCTATAAATAATTTAAATGAGTCAATCAATCTTATTTAGTTAGACATCCCAAATTGGGCCAATTTGATTTGGACTAAAATTATTAAGTTGCCTAAATTAGAGCCAACAACCAACTCAATTAAACCAATCAAAATTGGGTTCAATCAAAAATTTAATTTAGAAATAAATTGATTAAAATTAGGCTAAAATTAGGCTTCAGTCAAAATTTAATTAAAATAGGTCAAATTAGTTAATTTTATAATTGAGGACTTAAGTCAAAAATACTATTACTCGATTACAAGATTTTAGAAAGGTAAACTAGTCTTTTATGATGAAAAAAATCCTAATCCCTTTTCTTCCTTCTCAACCATCACAACCTTTGCCGACGCACAGCCAACCCGAATACCCTTGTGGGCCGACCGGTGACCCTTCCCCATGGTGTTCGTGCCTTCGACTAATCACTCTTTACTAATGACCAACACTGTTTGGCAATGCAACGCAACCATCACCTGCCGACCATCATCGAATGAGTCCTCATGGGTGGTGCAATCGCCCCTTGGCCATCGACGTAGTATTGTTGGCCAACCATGCTTCCTATCTACTCCGCGACGTGCATAAGCATGTTGTCATCACTCACCAATGACGAATACTATCCAACAACACAGCACCACTATCGCTCGCAAATCATTGTGCACAAATGTGTGACCTCCTCATGTGGCATCAACCACTATCACATGTTGCTATCCGGCAACTATAGGTCGTGGCACACCCGACAAGGCCACCATTGGAGGTTGTTTCTTGTCATTGTCGCTATCTATCAACAGCCATCTTCACCATCCTTATCATCGTTGGTCAAGGCCAATGCCTAATAGGGCTATTGCTTTGCTATCACACGCAGCAACACTATTGTGTGTGCATTGTTTCTTGCAGCAAAATCTTATCATCACAAGCAACAACGATGCCATTTAAGGTAATTATCACCCACGATGGTAACCATGGCATGCAGTAATGTCATCGCAACACTTCTGCTGTCGAGGCTACTGTACACAACAACTGCTAACTATAGTAGCTGCCCATTTAGCCTGTGGCCACTAATCAACAATGGTCGCCACCCTCAATAGTGTTGTCGCTGATAGCAGCCTGTCGATCAAACATGGGCAGTACGTCATCCTTAGCTCTACATGCATAAGGTGAGGAACCTTGCATCACCTACAAGTATGTGACATGACGGATAAGATAGGAAAATAAATCGATAACACAGACGGATCATTCAAGCATCGTACAAAGTATTTGATTTCAAAACAATAAGCTATGATACTAATTGTAAATATAAAAAATTATAATCTTCCTACTTTTACGTGCAAATTAAAATAACTTTAGATGGAAGATTAGATGTACATACCATTCGATGTTATTTAGAAAACTTTATCTGATCTAAAAATACACACCGTAATCCAATCAATAGAAAGCAATAACACATATCTACAAGATGAATTAGACTTTCCTTCTTCTCTATTCTCATCATTTACAAGATTACCATAAGCAATGGATTATGGACCATGAGAAAAGAGTCTAGGATAAATAATTAATAAAATCACTCGCACGAAGATCATCTCTTGTGAAATTCTATTATAATTAAAAAAATTCTATTAGTTGATAACTATAATCAAAATTCAATCAGATTTATAATATATTTTTATTTAATTAAATAAGATCAAAAATTATTTTCTCTTTGTTTGTGTTTGTTTCTAAATATATTTTTGAATTTTATTTTCTAGCCTATTATATTTGGTTAGCAAGGCTAGTGGAGCCAAATAGAAGTCCATGTTCAAGTGGTTTGTTGAACACGGCACTCTTCGGACATATTAGGTTCTTTATCATAGCTCTTTTATTACAATATTTTAGAAGAAAATTTTACATGTAATTAAAACGGTCAAGAGGACGGTCGATTACAAGAACAGCACGGCCGCAATCAACAAGAAGGCTGATTAAAACATCGACCATGACCGAACAATAATTAGGTCTCCACAACTTGCCATTCCTGTGTAGGAATAGAAATGCCTACACTCGTTATTGGTCGTACACGAGTTGCTAATTCCATCTTTGTTATTTGGTCTTCTATTCCGATCAAATTCCTTGTTGAATCATTGTCACTTAAGAATTAAAAAAAAATATAATATATAATATTTTATTAACTTCGAAGAATGTAACATTTATAACTTGATTTAAGAAAATAATCATTCATTTTTTTATGATATCCATGAATTTTTAAGATTTTTAATTTTTAATAATCTATTTTATTTTTTTTATTTTTTAAATATATTGTTTTCTCTTTCTTTTTGGTAAGTTATGATAACTTATTACATTAAATTACTTTTTAAAAACGGAGAGAGAAAAAGGTAACCAAAAACGTCTTGTAATTTTTCGAAAATCTTGTGTGTGTGTGTGTGTGAGTGTGTGTGTCTTTTTTCTATTTCGATATTGTGTCTTTTTTCTATTTCGATATTTTGTTCCAAGTAGATAATAAAGAAGAGGCTTCAAAGCCACACGAGTTGGATACTTCGTCTCCAACACCGACCGGTCAGTTTTTCGATCTTTCCAGATTCATGTTCATGAACTTTCTCACGTGATGTGGCGTTCGGCGATAGGTCGACCATAAATTGCACGCTGGGCTCCACCTCCGTGATCGTGAGGTGTAGTAAACATGATGTGACATCTAGAGATCAGTTCCCTCCGTCACGCGTCCATCCCATCTTGCGGTATGTACAGCGTTACGCGTCTCAAACACATCATCATGATCATCATCATCCAAAAAGACAATTTTGATGAGTATTCAGTTTTGCATCACTACAGATAAATAAATAAACCAATAAATAAATACGAGTTTGCACGGGAAGTAGCTAAAATCCATGATGCATAACTTGGGATCATCATCCAGTGTCCTCAGACCATGTAACCTGTCCCATATCCCATCATTTCCGACACCTGCTGCTGCTCCGGAGCAGGCGGCGTGTGATCAGGGAAGGGGAAATTGAGCTTGGCGCGTGGCCCGCGGAACTCGATGGCGGCTCTGTCGTAGGCCATCGCCGCCGCCTCCGCAGTGTCGAAGGTGCCCAGCCACTTGCGCACCGCCCGCCTGGGGTCGCGTATCTCCGCCGCCCACTTCCCCCACGGCCGCTGCCTCACCCCACGGTACTTGCTCTTCTTCGTATCATTCCTCCTCCTCCTCCCGGGGTCAGTGGAAGCGACAGCCGGGGCGGCGGAAACCTCGTCGTCGGCGGAGGCGAAGAAGTCGCAGCCCAGGCACCCGGCGATGCCGCAGAGGCGGCAGGTGTCGGGGAGCGGGAGCGCGGCGGGGGCGGTAGCGGTAGCTGTAGCGTGGCCGGAGAGGACGTCGACGAGTGCGGAAACGATGGCGGATGTTTCCTGCTCTCGAGAGGCGCCGGAGAAGGACGGGAAGGAGCGCTGCGGGTCGGAGAAGCTCAGCATGTCACTGCTACTGTTCCCGATTTGATGTGATTTAGAGGAGAGAGGGTCGGCTTTGTGGTGGCGGGAGAGGAAAGCGGCGGTCTTATAGAGGAGGCAGGGAAAGGTGGCGGCGTGACGTCGCTCCACTCACGCGGACCTCCAACCGACGACAGCGGGGATGGAACTGGTGGGGTCGTCAACACGTATAGAATGTTCGGAGACAAATGGGAGGTAAAATGCGTGTAGGAAGCGAGACGGAGCAAAAGATGAAATCACGTATATGCCCATTCACGAAGACGGAAGGAATCATCCTCGACGGTGCGGTGGACAGACGGCAAAAGAGGAAGAGAGAGAGAGAGAGAGAGAGAGAGAGGTTGCTACAATGTTGGACGTTCTAGAGAGTGAGTGGCCAAAGCCCACTCGCCTCGGCTTGGAAAAGACACCGGACTACGCCTCCTTCCCACTCCACGTGGAAACTTTTGGTCGCAGTCAACGTCTCCAAGTGCCCGACACAGACACGAAAGCTGTGGGCGGCAGCAGCGCCCCACATGTAGAAAATTATTGGCAAATTTTCATATATATATATATAT
>LVTN01000041.1:319587-356839 GCA_001649415.1 Musa itinerans | reverse complement strand
TATATATATATATATATATATATATATATGTATATCCCTTAAAATCTTTAGTGATTCTCATATTTATGCCTTCCATATTTATATGTCCTTGGGAAACTGGCATAAACACCTTTTTAATTGATTTCATGTTTGATAGCCTATGATGGCAAGAATAATATTTGTTTATTGTTTTACGATTAGTTAAGCTAATTTTAGATACTCGTGCTAAGTAATGATTAATTAATCATCATGCGAAATAAAATACTGTGCTAAATCTAATACTGTGCCATGTAACAGAAACTTAGACTATTTCTTTTTACCCAAAAACAAAAAACAAAAAGGATGAATTTTCAGATAACCTCTTCTTTAAACTTGTTCCTTCTTTTATCATATTTTTAAAATATCTTTAATAAGTCATAAGAATAATTTTCGTTCAAATTGGTGGATTGGTCTGCATGAGGAACCAATTTAATTCCTCAATTATGATATTTTTTTTAATATATTTATAGTGTTTATTTTTTTTTCAAGATATTATAAGTTTATTCAAAAACACTATAACTGGTATAGAAATCACTCTACAATACTCATTTGAAATCATATTTTTACATATGAGTTGGTTTTACTGAATCTTGAATCAATTTATCAATTTTTGAATAGATTATTTTGATGGAGATATAAAAAATACTATAAATTGGTTCGTAGGATATAATCAATACTACTCAACTATTTTATTAGGAGATATTTCAGGATTATGATAAATAGAGAATATTTTTTCTGAAAATATGAAAAAGATAAACCCCTCTAGAAACTCTTCTACTCTTTCTAGAATTCATCTCGTCTTGCCTTGGATCAACACTAGTCTTAGACGTGTGCCCACTGTGTCACCGAGATGGGACCCACTAGCTAGAGAAATCGATGCCACGAGAAATTTCTTGTGTTTGAAGTCCTCTCTCTCTCTCTCTCGCTGTCGACAGTCCATAGTTAATACTTGTTGGGCATTTAGCATAATATCTTGCTTTAGTTACATGGAAATAGAGATCAATTTAAATCGATTGATCGATGGATGCATATTATTCATTTGGACATTTAGTTGACGATGATAACGTATTTAGTTGTCCTATCGAATCATGATAAACGATGTCAAAGTAGTATTGATCCTGGTAACAAGAAGGAACAAAGCGAGAAACAAGAACAAAGGGAAAGGATTTAGCTATCATCAATTCAGAACAAGAGATCGAGAGCCTTCTAAATGCATCCGAGGACTTTAACCTTGCGGTAGGATTTAGCTTCCGCTTCCTACATTAATGTTCATTGAACGTGACTATTAAGTCACCACCAGTCAAAAGTCTTAATCTGAACATGAAGGATTTATCGTCCACCACTTCTTCATACATCTGAACAAACTTAGGCTGCTCACTTGAATGCAGCCTCAGAATCCAAATCTTCTTCTTTCGCTTCTTCCTGACTACATTATCCATCTTCATCGGCGTGGGTGCAGGGAACTGTCTGAAAACACAGCAGAGGATGGCATTTCAATAACAATATCCTGCTACTACAAATGAGCACATCAAATTACTGAAGAAGAAGAAGAAGAAGAAGAAGACAGAAATCATGGAAGGACAGTATCCAAGCATGACTCATCTTTGATCGGCGCTTACTGCTTTCAGTTTTGGCTCGTTTCGCCCTGGCCATTCTGGTTCGGTGTTCTTCTTCGGATTCCATGTCCACGAAGTTCTGATCCGAGACCTCTGCAGGAAACCAAGCATGCTTTCAGCTAAACCGAAACCTTAGTGTCTCAGAATTATCTAACTGGAACCTGCAATGCCTCCTCGAGGATGTCGATGCCAATTATGAGGGCAGAAAGGATGCTGTTGTATAGGTCTTGTCGGTCTTCCAGAGTGCCTTGCTCGACTGGTGAGCTCATCGGAATCAATTTGGTTCAGTCGCCTGCTTCTTGATGTAAAATGCTGGATCCATGGATTTTCCAACAAGTGCCAGCTTTCATTCTTGATCTCAAACCGAATCCTTTTCCGATCAAAATTATGCGTCTGCCAGCATCCTTTTTGCAGAACCTTCAACTGCAAATTTTGATTTGGGATGGATAAGAAAGTGCTTCATGGCTTTATCCATCAATCCAACGAGTGAATCACGGTTCCATACCTGACAAGAGACGAGGAAATTGGAACCCAGAGCTAAATCTTTTGTGGTGGGGTTTCGTATTGCTATATGCAGGCAGCCAAGCAGATCATTTGATCTATTCTCGTTGATGTATAGCTGATCAAGGAAAGATGATTCCATGAAACTCAGATACAAATCGTGCGTCTCATCTGTCCATACAATTCTCGCGAGGATTGGAGTCTTAGGGCTCTGAAACAGACATGAGTCCTTCAAATCATGGTCTCCTCATACAATACATAAACAAGTTTTCCAATTCAGGGCAAGAAGAGGAGAACATCAATCAAGGTTTAAGCTCAATTAACTTTATTTACATCAGCAGCTTAATTTCTGAAACTGAAAAGTTTTTTACTCCAAAAATGATCATAACTTTCAGTTTCTTGTGCTGGATAAATCCAGAGTTGTTGAATCATGACGATCTAAAGAGCACATACTAAAAAAGCTTTCGTGGAAATAGAGATTGAAACAGAAGCATCTGAATCCCTAAATCATGTAACAGAGAGAAAAGATGAGTAGAATCAAGTCGACCCTCACCTTTAGGGCACTCTCCTCGCTGCCGGGGTTGACTTCCCTCGGGTTCTCTCGCGTTGGGGCGGAGGAGATCGCCTCCCCCGGCTTCGGCGCCTGAATAGCCTCGACCGAGTCAACCATTTTGGACGAAAGAGAGATGATGGAGCGGAATCCTCACGACTTGGTAGGAGAAGGATGAGACGAGGGCAGAGAGATGATAGGAGGAGGAAGGGAAAGGACGGCAAAAGCGTATCTGGTACCAAACGAGATGATGAAGAGCCGTTGGCTGTCTGTGTCTTGGAGGAGCCCGAAATCAATTCTCTTTCGGTGAAGTTTGGTGTGTTGGGGGCTAATTTTATTGATTGGTACTGAGATCCGTGATCTGATGAAAACCAGAAAACTTGACCTCACGATCTCATGACCAGTATCCATCTCCCACGGATCAAATGATGCATTTAACTAAACCTTTCTTCGTACAAAGATTGATCAATTATTAGTCGACTTCGAGCTTCAGCCGAACACCAATTCGGTTCGGATAATTCTCTACAACCCGTCTCATCTAATTGGCCTATGTGGCAATACTAATATTGAACGTGTTTTTGGCCGTGAATAGGGAAAGGAAATATGATGGCCTCCACGGTAGAAAACATATTTATACTTATCTAAATCTATGGATCTTGTTATCATTTTATTAAATCAATTTTGGTATCAGATTGTTATTTCAAGTATATATATATCTTAAGGTTAAGATATATTTTAGTCCATATAATTTTGATAATAGACCATTCCTATGGTTTATTTTATCTAAAATAATCTATATATTTTCAAAAACATAACATAGAAGTCTGTTCCGTCAAGTCTAATTTAACATGCATTAGAGTCTTGTTATGTAGCATGCTAACTTACAATAAACTATTAATATAATGATACATATAATTTAAGTTTAAAAAATAATTAAGATCCATTTTAGCCCCTATGATGGTTTTGGTCATTGATCACTTAAGCTCTTACGGTTTACTCGTGTTTAAAATTTTTTTTACATTTTAAAAAATATAATATATAAATCCCTCTTATCAAGTTAGAATTAACAAATGTTAGAGTCAACTTCGATGACATGTTGATTGATAATAAATCATTAATATAATAACACATGTAGTTTATGTTTAAAAAAAGATTAAGATCTATCTTGTCGAGGAAGAAGAAGCGACGAACGAAAGCGGAAAGACAAAGGTAAGAGAGGTCGAAGGCGAAGGTGATGGAGAACTAGACCACAACGTCATAAGTGCAGTGGGTGAGAGTGCGGGAGAGAACAAAGTGAGAGGCGATGGGAACGAATATGCCTAGGAGAAGGAAGAGGGACCAAGAAACTACTATATGCTAGCGTTAGATTGGTTAGTGCACATCCACCTATGACAAGACCAAAAACTCTTGAACTTATCGTCTGCGTGGGAGAGATTGCGTGCCTACGATGCCATGTTAGACAACAGTTACTTGGTGATGCTAATAGTAGTTGTTTCCATGATGACACCTCCTCCTACTATTGATAGTGGTTTTAGTTTTTTTTTTAACTTAAATTATATCTATCATTATATTAATAATTTATTATGATTCAAACTTTAACGTTTATTAACTCAGACTTGACAGAAAAAACTTATATGATATATTTTTAAAAATATATAGATTATTTTAAACATAAATAAATTATAAGAGCTTAAATTGTTTATGACCAAAATCACATAAATTAAAATGAATATTAATCCTTTAAACTTAAATTATACGTGTTATTATATTAATAATTTATTATGATTCAAACTTTAACGTTTATTTATTGTAATTTAGACTCTAACGTTTGTTAACTCAGACTTATATTTTTTAAAATATATAAGTTACTTTATGTTTGAATAAACTATAAAAACTTGAATAATCTATTGCTAAAACCACATGAAGTAAAATGAATCTTAACCTTATATCTTAAAAGATATATTCACCGGGCTTAAGCTATTTACAATCTCACTAATGTAAGATTTCACTCGTCGAACGACAGGAGCATGCCACCCTTTTACAAGGTGATGAAGCAAGAAATTATACAATTTAGAGTTCCCTAAAGAAAAACATCAAAAGAATTGAAGGCAACAAATTATAGCTACTGATGAAGCAAGCACTCACTACTAAGGTTTCGCAGTTACTGGACACTATTTTGACTGATACAATTATGCAGCATAAGAGAGAGCAAGAAAGCAGAGGGACGGGAGAGCCCTCGAATTAGGAATTATTCGCACGCATTCATACAATAAGATCAATCGAGATGTGAATGGATTCTTTCTTCTTTTGTTCTCTGTCTGTTTTGCTTTGTTGACTTGACTTAGGGTGTGAGTTCAGCAACGTTGACGCAAGGAGCAAGCAACCACTTGGGCCCACTGCTTCAATCTCGCCTTCCTCTCCTCCGGGCTGTCGCCTTTGCGTTACCAAAAAGCCACGCATCGACAAATTGCTCATTTAATAATTGCAATAAAAAGAAAACACGGGTAATTTAATTTCGATTATTGGATTATTTATTTAACTGCGCCATGATGTCATCATCGACGATTTGGTCAAGTTGGACGGCCGTTGAAACCGTCCGACCTCGATCGGACGGCTGCGGTAACGCGGCGCACCATAGCGCCTGGCGCTGTGTGCTCCAAGTTGGTAGGATAGAATTCTCTGGAGACGTACCTGGGGAGAAGAAGGAGACGGGACTATCCAAGTCGGGCGAGGCGGCGGATCCGTCAGATGAGGAGGACTCGGAGGGCGGGGATCCGGCTGGGGAGCCGCGGTGAACGGTGTAGTACAGATCGAGGGCCGGGAGAGTGTCCGAGAGCCTGCGGGCGTCGGCGAGGGGGGAGTCGGCGTCGAACCCGAATCCGAGGTCGATGCAGCCGCGCAGCTCGTCGAGGTCCTCGTCGGTGACGCTCCGGGCGCGGGCGAGGGCGAGGCGGCCCCGGCGGCCGCGATGGATGGACTGGCGGCGGAGCCACGCCTCCTCCCGGTCGGAGTCCGGCGACCAAGATCGCTGCTTGAGAAGCCCCATGATGGTGGGGAACAGGAGTCGAATTCGGCCCCCCTCTCTCTCTCCCCCGCGAGGGAGAGGAGGAGATGGGGATTGACTCCGGCTGTGACCGACGCTTTTCGGGCTATGGCAGGGGAGAAGCCAAGACTTCCTTCTATTAATAGGTGGCAAATAAGCAAGAGCCACGATTCCATGCCCTTCTGTCTGTGCTCTTTTCTAACCCGGTGTTAATTGGTGATGACGATAGGGTCCCGCAAGCACGTCACTGAGGCTGGCCCGCTGCATGGCGAGGTATGTTTAAGGGTAAATAAACAGACGGCCGGACAAAGGTGTACCGGGATAGACGCTGTTGGGGGCTTCTCCACCCCGTGGACTCACACCTCGTCTCTCTACCCACTAGTTGTTGGTTAAAAACATCGGGCCCCATTGAACGCGGCCCGTAGGACCTGCCCATCAACGTGAGGTGGCGTGGGGACCACTTGAGTCGGTCCGCGTCATGATGCTGTGTCGGCGCATATTCTCAATTGTGTGCAAGGAAGTTATTTATGTAGGTTGGAAACGGCCGCCCAGTTTCTGTTACAGGTAATGAGTAATTCTTTCTTTTTGAGATAAAAATAATATGATAATACATTGATTTCCGGGTAATATCTGACGGTAATATTTTGATCGTTCACATAATTTTATATTAGATAAATTTAAAAAAAAACTCATAATAAAAAATTTATAACTTTAAGATTTTTTTTAAAACGTTCAAACTTTAAAAAATTATCATATTCTATCATTATTCACGAAGAAGACAACGTGAAGGCGTGGTCAATAGTCAATTAAGATGATCGGTGGAAGGAGACGGAAGACGATGATTGACGAGAGTATAATGATCATTATATAAAACAAAATTTATTATGCTATTTTTTTTTAAATTGTAATGAAATTTTCCAACATAAATTTTTTTTATAGATATTCATATTTTTTATATTTTTCATTGAAATAATTTTATGTTTCTGGAACCATTTCACACTCTGACCTTCCTATCGCGTATGTCATACGACGCCACTTTGGTTGTTAAATATTCCGTTTGAACATTGACATTTTAATAGTTAAAGACGGGGGTTTTGAATGGTAAACGATGGCGGACGATACGCGAAGATATGACTGGTTTAGGAAGGTTTTTCTACGTGATTTGTGCTTGAAGCATCAATCACACGCTGTTCTAAGATAAACGACGTGGTGCCGGTGATGGACGGTTGGATGTGAAACCGATGAGTGCATAACTGTAAAGCACTATATTTATTGGATCGGATTCGGGTTTGCCATGAAGATTTGAATTAGAGTCCGATGAGCTTTAGATCCAAAATCTCCCTGCTCTGACAAGAGCATTAAGAAGATCAAGTCTGTCGTCTGATAAGGTTGCAGTGAATGGCACTCCACTATGATTGATCCACCGGTTCGCTCCAAGTCTCTTGTTTCAGTCTTCTGGCTGTGCTTGTTCTTGTAGCAATGGGAGCACAACTCATGTAGCTGCTCTGGATTGAGGGAAGAGATCCCAAAAGCCTGGTGAAGGTCCCTTGGTTTCTGACGTTAATTTCATGGTCTGCAACACTGGGAAGATGAGGTTGTAGTGTGACAGCAGGATGGCTTAGCATGGAGCTCATCTGTGGGAGATTTGGGCCTTTCAGGTCCTAGATTTTGTGCCTTGTACTGCAGTCTGGTCTGGTTATCGATAAAATATGATTGCTTACAGAAGAAGATAAAGTCTGTGATGAGTTGGGGTTGCAGAACACTGCAGTCCCGTGTACATGTATCACAACCAGCATCTGCTTTTCTTCCTCTCCTATGAAGTCCTCCATGTGAACTACCTTAACACTCCTCAAGAAGCCCGTCTCCTGCATTCACATGCATCTTTTGACAATCTTCGCTGCTTCTGCTGCTGGTCTATTAAATTTATGATGAGTTGCTCCTACTCTGAGCCACTTCAGCAGACTACAGATGGAGTACAGATGAATAGAAGAAGTCAGGTGGAGAGTTAGGCTTGGGAAAGGATCTTCTGCAGCTTGAGAGTGCTCATGGTTTGTATGATGGTTGAATATTATTAATCAACCACCCTGTTGGACTTGATTGCTTTACTCATCATTTTAACGAGCACACATCAAACAGTTGGCAACGATACAGCAAGGAAAGGACATGGAAGATCTTTCAGCGATCAAAAGCTGTCGAACATTAAAGCAGCTGCTTCACAGACAACTTGTGAGTTTTACACTCTTGTTTCCTACAATTAGATTTACCCTTCGAAGCTGTGTCTCAGATTCATGTATTAGCGGGAAGAGCCTGGTGCATTATTAGATCATTCTTCTTCTTCGTGTTCTTGGGAGTCGTGGGAGCGAGATTTCTGCAGCAGAACCCTAACCGGTGTGATCGCAATGACCAACGTAAGGGTAAGGGTGAAGTACGTACGCTGGCAGACGAAGACCATCGATGGAAGCAGCCATTAATAATTGGATTGGAACAGTGCTTCAGGGCTTGATGACCAAGCCATACAAGGCTGCCAACACGTGGTTTCACGTGCCATGGTGGGGTTGGGTCGGTCCACACTACCAATTAAGAACCGCACTCTCTCTCACACTTTGACATTGAAGCACTGTGCCAATCCACCTATTCACCCTCACACATACCATTAGCTAATTAGTTATCCGTCTTCACCTTATCACTAATTGAAATCCACATAATTATGTATAGTTTCTGAGCAGTAATATTTTCAATGCAGAAGATGAACAAATGAAATATATTTAATTTTGATGAAGAATAATCGACTAAAAAAAATTAAAAGTATCTTTAGTAATCACACGTATATTTGTTAAAATTGCACATATATTCCTCCAAATTATATTTAGTGATTTTTTATTTGCTCTCTTTAATTTTATGTTTGCGTGCATATATCTCTTTAGTTTGAGGAAACTCAGAAACTTATAATTAAAATCTGTCAGTTAATCGATAAGATAATAATAAGTCCCAACTCTTTGTCAATATTTGATCAAATAATCATAGATAAAAGACTTTTGAAGTGTTTGATATAGTAACGCATTAAAACAAGGGTTAAGTGCAATATCAAGGTTAAGATGGTCACTTACTGTTTATGGATTCAAACCTGGGTAATCTTATCCATGAAGCTTGGGTGAAACTAAGTGGAGGTCCGAATCGACTGATGTTGAAGAATCAACGGATGAGTTATGGTTAAGGGTGAAATGCCAAATTATATAGAGATAACTACAACAATTGACTGAACATCTATGGGTAAAGCATTATTTCCATATGAATTGTGAGAACGATACCAAATCAAAACAAACTCTGAGTACTATATATTACAAAAAAAAAAAAAAAGGGGATTAAGGTCGGCTAGTGAGACGAATAGAGATATCGAGAGGAAAATAACACATATCATCAGCTAAGGCCCCTAATACGGAAATAATGGAGTCCTTTATTTGATGCTTCCTTGGGATGTGCACCGACCGTAATGGGTGATCAGCCTCTTGCACATGGCGTCCTATAAATGAATGAACCAAAACATGGACGACCACCATGTCAACTTTGGGAACATATACATGTGTATACAAAGAACTCATGCTTTGACCTCCCACTCTCTTACTGCTCTTGTCAACACCATACCAACAGTTTCACGGTAATATTATATCGAAAGCCCTCCCTTCACATTTGCTCCAATTGATTCATCATACGTGGAGTGCTTGGATTCTCATCGTCGAATTAAGTTTAAGATTCGTGCGCGTCACAGATGGATTTGGTGAAACCTATTTGGGTATAAGATTTCAAGAACATTTGATTTATCCTACCAATTCGGCAAGCCCATCGCTTGATGTCGCCACGATGGAAGGAGCAGTTAACTCTCTCTGTATGGTCGTAATGACTGTATTTTAGAGAGAGAGAGAGAGAGAGAGAGAATAAATGCTGCGTTGTAGTGTGGGAATGGAGAGAGGGGACGAGACAATTTGGTACGCGGCTTGTAATGGGAGGAGCTGCCATGCAACTCACCGTCTTGTCCTCTTGTTTCCGTCTTGGAGTGGCCAACAAGTTTCAAAAAATTTTGACACGCATCATCACACTGTCACTGTGCTCCCTATGCACTCTTCCTTTCTTCGCTCTCTCTCTCTCTCTCTATATATATACATATATACCTCCTCTCTTGAGAAATAGGGGAACAGTCACTTCATCCTCTTCTATGCATTCAAGCATACATTGGCTTCGTTGATAATCCCACATCCATCACCACGACATGGTCGACGTCGACCGCCGTATGGCGGGCCTCACACCAGCCCACGCTGCAGGACTCCGCCGCCTCTCCGCCCGTGCCACAGCCACCACCGCCTCCTCTCCCTCCTGCTCCGCCATCTCCCACCGTGGCGGCCTCCTCTCCTTCCTTCCCCTCGCAGAGTCCGTCCTTGCCTGCCTCCGCGCGGCTTCCGTCCCTGTCCTCCCGGGCCTCTCCCACGCCGAGCTCGCCCGCCTCGAGGCCGACCTCGACGTCTCCTTCCCCCCGGATCTCCGCGCCGTCCTCGCCCTCGGACTCCCCTCCGCTCCCGGCTTCCCCGACTGGCGCTCCCCCGGCCGCCGCGCCGCCTTCGACCTCCCCCTCGCTGCTGCCTCCCTCCAGGTCGCGCGCGGCGCGCTCTGGCCACGCTCCTGGGGCCCCCGCCCCGCCGACCCCGACCGTGCCATCCGCCTCGCCCGCGCCGCACTCCGCCGCGCTCCCCTCCTCATCCCCGTGTTCGACCGCTGCTACATCCCCTGCCGCCCCTGCCTCGCGGGCAACCCCGTCTTCTACGTCGACGAGCACCGGGTGTTCTGCTGCGGCTTCGACCTCGCCGACTTCTTCCAGCGCGAGCCCGCCTTCCACGCCGCCTCCTCCGCTTCCCCGGACCCCCCTCCGATCTGTTGCCCCAGGCCCCCCGGCAGGCGGAGCCTGGACGCCGTCGCCGGGAAGACTCCTCGGTGGATCGAGTTCTGGAGCGACGCTGCTTCCAATCGCCGCCGCCGTAACTCCTCATCGTCCTCCTCTTCCTCCTCTTTCTCCTCGTCCTCCTCCTCCTCCTGTGGATCGGCGTCCCCGCCGCGACCGGACCCGGAGCAATTCGTGGAGATCCGGTCGCCGAGGCGGCTGCCAGGCTGGGTGGATGGCTACCTGGACCGCGTCGGTTGGGTCCTCCGATCGGCCGGGTGGGACGAGTCGGACGTCAAGGAGATCGTTCGCGTGCCCCCATCCGGCGTCTTCGACGGCGAGGACGAAGCCACAGCGGCGACGATCGACTCCGAGGCGGCGCTCGACGCGCTGCTGGTGAAGGCGGACCACTGTTCCGACTCGCTCCGGCGAGCCGGATGGAGCTCCGACGACGTGTCCGACGCGCTGGGGTTCGACTTCCGCCGGCGGCCGCGGGAAAGACCCGCAGTGAAGTTACCTCCCACGATCGCCTTCAAGATCGAGAAGCTGGCCGCCGAGGCGGTCTCCCAACGCTGAGGGGCGGTGTCCAGATCCAGAACCTTTCAATTTTTTGTGGGAACCTCGGTGACGTCGGAGCAGGTGTCGTACGGAAAGCCGTATAAAGAGGAAAAGAGGATGTATGCGTACAGTGTTAATAACAAAAATACCTGTATGTGCACCATATATTACGAAATCGACCCCCAAAAAAAATATCCACGTCACAGCTCTCAAAATTCCCCCCCCCCTCCCCTTTGATGTCGAATGATAACGTGTAACATGAAAAGAAGGGAATCGATGATTTGGTTGGAGCAACCGAATGCGGAGTACAGCAATTAAGTAGGTTTAGATTGGTTGGGTTCGCGTCGCTTTTGGTAGATTAATGGGTGGGTTGTACTTATTATATATTTCCAGTACTTGATTTATTAAGACCAGGAAGCTTGGCCGGGCCCCACCGGCGCCGTAACCACACGCGCGGATCGTGATTGCTCACCGAAAAGAAGCGAGCCACCGCAGTGCATGCGAGACGGTGCACCGAAGCCATGAAAGCTCGTGCCGCTCCTCCTCTCCCTCGCTGCCTTTCCTTTCCTTTCCTTTCTTGTTATCATCATCATCATCATCATCATCGAAGACCACTGTGGGAGTGACAGCTTTGGGAGCTCGGCCATGGCGGAGGGATGGGGGTGGGTGGGGGGTTCGAAGAGAGGTGGAGGAAACGAGGCACGGCGTCCTCGGACGACGACACGGCATCAGGCTGTCGCCTCTTGAAAAGAAGCAACAAGAGACAACGAGCTGAACAAAAAGCGACGCCAACCATCATCGTTCCTCTGCCCGTTGCCGCTGGGCACGTGGGAGCGCCGTGTCCAGATTTCCTTCTATATTCGAGCTTCGACTGCACCAAGGAAGAAGCTATCCGACCACCATCCGAAAAATAGCACCAAGAGGAAGGATACATTAAAGAAGCAATAGGACTTCCTCGTATTAATCTCACCGATGAACAGCCGCTGTCATCGTTACTGTGCCGGCTGTCATCTGAAATCGACGAGTGGGTTTCGCCCATCCAAGTTGGTGTCAGGACCACGCTGCTGACAGAAGCTCCTTCTCGATCGAGACAGCACCCATACAACAACACCTTGATCCACTCGGTTGTCTCGTAATGGAACGATGACAGTTCAGTTTCGGCTAGCTTGGTGCTACGCCAACATCCCAATCGATCATGATCTCAAGGAAGATTAAACTTGATGCTTTTGGATCACTGTTGCAGGAACTTTGGCGTGACACTGATCCAAGGAGCAAGTTTCCATGCAAGACTGTTGTCCTCACTTTAGTGTAGGGTTCTTTGGAACGGCAAGGGGTGCCCACCGAGAAGAGGCCAACGACGTGGGGACTGATGCCAAAGGAAGGAACAAGATCCTACTTTCCTCGATATCCACAGGTCGATCCATCTCCGGCCTCCTCCCTCTTTACGCAGCTGGACCACCACCCACCGCCACCATCGATGCTGCGACGCTGGAGATCGCGGCCACGCACGCAAAGCAACGCCAACAGCTTGCTGCTGCTGCTATTGCTGCAAACTTCAAGAGGGATTCAATGGAACCCTCAAAATCTCTCTTGGTATTTTAAATCAGCGCTCCTCTCATCTTTTACTCCCACACCAACAATGGACAGGACAAACATTCGCATCCGTTGATCGACAGCATCACTCGACCGTCCTTCTCGGTTAATCGTATTATATATAATATCTCCATTAGGAATTATCATATTGTTGAAATTACTTGCACACTTGTACTCATTCCAATTGCAATTAACAATGTTACTATAATTCAATTTATACAGATCTGCATGTGGAGTGTAAAAATGATAAATCATATGATAGACATCTCATCATTTTTATTTTTATTTTTATTTTTATTTTTCGAAAGATAAATAATTAAGACGAGAATTGATCTGAAGATCTTGCGGTGATCTAATAAAATCTTTGTCTGCATTCTTGTTCTTTAAAGCTGTTAGCTATGAGGTGTAGGCATCAAATGATCACTGGGAGACAGGTGATTTGCGGATCTCGAGACAAAGCTGCGCTTTTCTGTCTCTTTGATCGTTGGTTCTTTTCCCACAAAGATCAACCAAGTTCTTGATCGGATAGTCGCCAAAGTCAAAAGGCTTTCATGACCCCATATAATAAAATGTGTTCAAAGAGCATCTGTTTTGCCATACTCTGCTGATGCTCGAATTCAACGACACTGCCCAATTCGGACGTCGTCACAAAGCATGTAAGTACACTTACTATTCAAAGATGCTCGAACCATAACATAAGAATGCTGCACAGCTTCGACAAAAGATTTCTCTCGCATCCGTAATCTTCTTCGGCAGCAGTAAATGCACCCCCGCGACACTCGGCTGCTCGCTCGCATTCGGCAGCAACCTGCCTTTATCATCCGTCGGTGGCGGTGGGATGTGCATGAGAAGATGATGGCGGCTTTCACTCCTTCCCATCAGTTCACGTGGATTCTGAGACAATCCAACAAACACTTGATGAGCCGGCCATACGGGAAAGAAAAAAAAAAGAGAGAGAAAAAGAGAAAGCAAGAAAGAAGATGCGGCGACCTCGCCACGATTCCAATCGGCCGCTGCATTTAATGAGCTACCGACTCTTCCACACGCTTTTGGTCTGTTCATCGATCGCCGTCGACGTGCAGCTGAAGACGTGGCGATGAGGCCATTGCTGAGGTAGCGGTCAAGAAAATGATGTCTTTCAAGAGAAAACAAAGGACGGAGGGTTGGTGCAGACGTCGGCGATGCCGGTGTGCGCAAGAAGTGTGATCATGATAGAAAATGAAACAAGAAAGCATATCGAGATGGATTCGAATGCGTACTCTGTAATATAATCGACATAAATATCGAGATCGATCTCTATGACGTAAGCCAGTATCTAACAACGATGAAGGAGAGGTGTATTCAAACAACATATACAGTAATCGATCGATTTTATCTACTTATATATCGTATCTACCTAATATAACTAAATCATTAGCAATAGGCTAATAGCAATGCCTGCTGCTGTCATGATCGATCGAATCATACTGCACCAGCAAAAAGGTTCTACAGAAAAATACACCTTTCACGACACGCATCACTTATTGGTCGTTGAAGGAGAGAGGTATGGAGTGCGGGGTCTCGTACATGTCCATGTCCTCATTTCTCAAGACAGAAACCCATCTCCCATCCCCCTTCGTTGTCTCGAGGATAACACCAACCCCCACTGAAGTGGGAAACACCCACAGGCCAAACCCATCGCTGCAGCAAGATTGATTGACAAATCATGAGAAGCATACAAATGAAGAAATCACAGGATCACCACCACAGTTTCTTGTCTGCAAGATGCAGGTCTCTGCTGCTGCTGAAGCGGAAGGAAAGGTGTGGGCTCTTCATGTCTGTGGGGGCACCTCCTTCCTGGGAACACCTTCACCTGGGTTGGCCTTCGTCTGCTCCTCCTCCATGCAGCAGCCTCCTTGACGAAGACGGAGACCGTGCATAACTAAATAGTATGAGGCCATGCTCGCAGAGCTGTCAGTTGGCATCCAGCTGACACTAAAGTGAAGATGAACAGCTAATGCGTGGCATGGCGTGGGCGAGTGCTGCTCCCCCGATTACAATGCATTCGGAGACTGATTCATGCCAAACCTTGTCTGCCATAAGTGAACAATCAAGATCAGCAGAACTGGACACAAGTTGTTCTTCCCTCACTTCTTTGGTGGCTAACATGGCTGTCATCCATACTCTATTATCACCAGATAATGCAATTCTCAGCTGTTCGGCCTTTGGGAGAACAATGCCAGTACTATTTGGTTGGCAACTCTGAACTTGGCCACTTTTGGTAGGATCTGACAAGTTAGTGGCCTACTACTGATGGACCAGCTACTGTAGTTGCAGAAACACTGCCTCGGTCATTTTAACTGCAACTCAAAAACAAGTCACAGTCTCGTTAGTCTGTGGTTTGGTGACATGAAAAGCCAGCTGAATCAGAAAGGAAATGTTGCTTTCATTAGAATATATATTTTTTTAATTAAAAAAATCTTTATTACATTAAATAATATACATGACGTTCACATATGAACTCGAATTTAAAATTTATCATTTATTTAATAATATGTTAATCGATCTGAATGTCTAAACAAAAGATTTCTTTAGAATGAAATTGTTATGAATTTAATATCTTAAAAATTATTTCTGCTATATTTACTTTGTTCATTTCTTAGTTCAATACAGGATATTGTCCACGAGAGCCGATTCAAGAAGTGCAAGATTTAAGAATGCCTCTTAATTTTCTTTCTACCGAAAGATTTTACTCGCATTGTGAATTGTGTCCTAAGGCCTTGTGAATCCATCAAATGTTAACTCACATACCATTTATTTGATCGTAATTCATCTAAAAGGATTTAACATATTATTAGATTATGTGATTATATCTGGCTATGTAAGATATATTATATATATAATTATATTCTGATTATAGTTATCGGTCAATAGATAGGAAGTCTAATTATGGTAAAATTTCTTATAATATGATTTTGATGAGAGGGACTTTCCTAATTATATATCATGGACCCTTTGCTCTTGTTTAAAGGACCTCTTAGGGATTATACACATAATGTGTGAATACGCAAATAAGAGAAGATGGGGATACGCGACATGATTGAGAGATTATAAATTTTATCTTATCTTCCTTTAATTCTGTGAATCAGTCAATGAAATATTACAACTCTTCTCTCATATTCTTGTTATTCCTAAATTCATCGCTCATAGTGGTCCTGTAAAGGATAAGAAGAGAGGGTAAGACGAGTCTAGTACTTCTTACAGATCGGTATCACTATAGCTTTCAGATTTAATGATGATGCGCTTACAGATCAAATAAAGGCTTTCTAAATAACATTATAAATTTAGATCTATTGTTATTTGATTTTAGATTTTGGTAATAAAGTTTTTCCACACAATAATGACATATTATGATTTTTATGCTTACAATTATTATTAGAGCGAAATCAAATACTTTAAATCTATTTGTTAGCATATTTTACTCGTAAAAAGGTGTTAATCGATTTTTATTTATGATGCATAAACGATTCGTCTGTATTGTCGTTCTACTAATCTATCTGATCTGTACTATCACTTACTTGTGAGCGATGTAAGGTTTCAGTGTTTGATCGATGGACTATTATTGGTAGTTTACTATTGATGATAATATTATTAAGGATGATGGTCTTTGATGGTTGCTCACCTAGTTGTGGGCAGTAATTGCATAGCATTGCTATGTGAAATGAATGTAGTAGTACTGTTACCCATGACAACTGCGATGACTATGCAACACCACTGCATGCAGTGGCTCCGACAACATTGTTGCCAGCGGCGACTACAATAGTAATGTCGTGAGAGCATTTGCTAGCTGCAACTGATATCAATTGGATGCTTGAGGCTACACGTAGGCGGTGACCATGTATGATGACAATTGTGCCTCACATAGTATTTGGATAAATGTCATTAATGTCTTTATTAACTCGACGTGGCCCTGATTCATATGCGATGAGTCGTTTGGGGTAAAGCGAGGTTTCTCCAACCTTGTCCTTGCATAAAGATCAAGATCAGAAGAGGTTTCTCGAGTCGCTCCCTCGCTTAAGTTAGTACTTAGTTATACACAACCCCTCTTGCCCCTTTAATTTAGAGTTAAAGACGTATTTTTATACTAACCTTAAAGGGGGAGGACATTTTGTGAAGATCTTATAGAACAAATAGTTTGTAAGTATCCTGAATTATCTTTTGATCTTCCTAAAATATTCTTGTTAATATTCCTTACGGGAGCTAGTTCATAACTAACTCGAACTGCCTTATGATCTTTTAAGAATATTCCTTAGGGGGAGCTGGTACACAACCAACCTGAATTATCTTTTATTCTGAAAATGTTTCATGAATATTCCATAAAGGAGATAGCTCGACAACTCGGTAGCTTAGTAACTCAACAATTGACCCAAGTTGTCTTTTGGGCTTCAATCTTTGTGGATAGGAGGGTGTTGGCCTCATATGACATTTGATGTGGTGAATAATGGCTAACTGATTCTATATTCTCCATCACGCAATGATCGAAGAAAGGGAATGATTAAGGTTTTTATTAAAAAATTATTTTTATCCTTTAAAAATTAAGGAATTCTTGTCTGTATTCTTAAATTTTACATTATGTTTATGCCCTTTAGAAATTAAAAATTTCTATTATATATCCTAGGTTAAAATTATAGTTTTACCCTTCTTCAATTTAATTTTTTTTATTTATATCCTTAATTATAAAATTAATTAATTTGATTTATTTTAATTAAATGCTTTGAACGAACTTGATCATAACTATATTTTTATTACTTGATTGGATTTAGATAAGATTAATCAAGTCTTGATCAAATTTAGGAAAAAAAATTTAAATTTTAATTAATTTTTTATTTTGATTGATAATTTTTGACTTATTTAATTGGGTTGATGCTTAGTTCAATTCCGAGCTTGTCCAATTAAATATGGTTGATTGATATAAAGATTTTATGTAGAATTAAAAAATTATAAATTATAATTTACTTTTATAGTTTTCTCGTGTGGATTATTGATTAACGTTTTGTACGTGATAAAAAAATTCAACTATTGTTTTTGGATATTTATTCGGTTAGCAAAAGTTTAAAATTATAAAATAATATTTATTTTCATATATAGGTATGATTTATGTTCATCATGATTATAGTTATCATATGAGTTTTGCTTTATAGAATATTCAATAATTATTACGATTATTATTTTATTATCAAACTATTTTAGTGTAAATTAGATTAAAATTTTTTGATGAATATTATTTGTAACTTATATATCTAAGTTTTATCTAATTTGTAACTACTAAAGTAATTTGGGATAATAATCTTATGAGATATAATTTACAATAAAAGTTTTATCATTTATAAGATATTTTAAATTATATTATTATATTATTATATTAGTCTTGGAACCATTTAAGTGGCATAGACTAATAACTTATAAAATTATATTAAGGAATTAAATGATATTGAGAAAAATAATATTCACAATTAAGATATTTAGATAATCTAGAAGATTTTAAAGAAAAATCTACTTCCAATAATTATATGAGGAGATAGAATAATGTTATTTTGGACATCCTTATAATTTATTATTGTATATCTAACACTAGATATGTAAATATTTCAACCAAAAGTCAAAATATATGATATCAATAATTCAACATTACCTGAAAATTTTAAAATATTAATTTTTTTATTATATTTTGATAAATATCTATGTTTTTTAATTAAATTATTATAAATAACTTGAACATATATAATTTACAATAGGTTTATCAGACTAGTTAAACACAACACAAACTTAATTATTAAAAATTGTATGAAATAAATAATTAAAATAACTCAATATATATATATATATATATATATATATAAACTTAATTTTATGATAATTATTAATAATATTTAAATTTTATTATAATCTACCATTAGTATAGTGAAATATTTTAAGAATCAATTTAAATTTATTGATAGATCATTGATTGATATATTAATGAAAAAATTGATTAAAATTTAATATAATAAAATTTAAAAAATTCAAGATTATATTCTCAATATGATTAACAAAGATATAAACTTAAAAACATTGAGTATGAATGCTCTTTTATAATTTATTTTTAATTTTATTTTTTAAATTTGATTTATTTAAAATTTATTATAATCAAATTAAGATAAAAGAAGGAACATCATCCACAAGATAAAGTCAAATCAACTGGAAACACCCTTTCGAAAATTGGAGGTCCAAAGCAAGATAAAGGAAGAACATCATCCACAAGATAGATTTACTGATTCTTAATTTACACTAGCTGACACCATTATCTGATATAAACAACTGCTTTCCGCACAAGAACTCTGATATATTTCGTCGTCACTGTCCGTTCACAACTTTACCAGGGACCTGTCTGTGTCCTTCTTAAGCATAGTTTCTTCGGTCCTCGCTGCTGATTAATTATCTCGAAGACCTGGAACCAAATTTACAACATGTTAGGTGCATAAATTTCCCATGACTCTTATTAGATATGCAAAACTATCCAAGAAGAAACAACAGTATACAAAGTTCTCGAACACTTGAAGTATTAATGATAGTATAAAGTACAATTGATGATTGCAGCTACAATTTCAAGTCAATTGTGATTACTCGTCATGCTTTCATGTGGTGTCATACTATGACAAGGAGATTCATCTTTAGATTCTCTAGGCATTTGCAGGTTTTGTACCACCGTTAGACAAGAATATCGGAACTTTTGTCTCCTATCAGATATAATATCAGAGAAAAATGGGAGATGATTTCACTCAATGCAAAAACATATCTCAAAGATGAGTAATGTTCAAAAGGCTGACACTGATAGACTGAACGAGTCAATTATAGCAAGGTAATTAGGTTGGCGTAAAGTTGTTAAATTTTATATACCGAGACAAGAAAATATACTTTGTGTACAATAAGAAAAAGAAGTGATTGCATTATACTACAAGAAGCACTCAAGTTACTCGAAGACGATCAATAGAAGAAAAGGGGAAAAAAATTAACACAGAGAGAGAGGGAGAGATCTGAATGGTTCGCTTGAAGATAAATTTATTAGTAGAATGAACTAGCAAAATGCAATATATTCATCGAGAAGAAATGAAAGTGAGTCAATAAGACATTAGATAATTGAATATGCTAAACGCAAGTGACTAACCTGATGTTTCTGCATATCCATCATCTTCTCCTGAAAATATATGGACATTGTCAGGAAGGATCCATCTTTAATGTCTAGCTATAAGATTGCTATGCTCTAGAAGATAATTTTCTATTATCAATCCAACAACGATGAAAGACTGAAGTCAAGGCTGCTCCTCTATACAAATATCTTGTAAAATTTTCTGGATTACATCATGACACCAATTACCTGATTCATTTTAACCTCAGCTCTATTCTTGATCATTTTAATTGTTGGCACTCAAATTTCATAAAGTACATGCATTAAAGTGGTAAAACAAAAAAAGGAATACTACTACAGGTTAGAAGGCTGAATTTAATAAGTGAGATGTGAAGGTTAAAATCAGAAAGACAAATTACAACATCCAAGGAAACAAGGTTCTTTCGAGATCTAAGAACTAAAAAGGGGTTGGGATTTCGTTAACATTATGGTAATAGCCGACAAGAATCTGATTTCATTAAGTTCATAAAAGAAAAGAAAACATGAATCGGACATAAAACTATGACTAAATGTAAAGAGACCTACCTGTTTTTTCTGCAACTCTTCATTTAGCTCTTTGAGTTTTGCTACTTCAGCTTCCAACTCCATGGTATAAGCCTAACTTATATAAGAAAACAACAAGCAGAATCTTCATGCAAACATAATTGCATAACAAACTAAATCACAACCTAGAATCATAAGTTGTTGAAGCTATAAAGAGTAACTCATGAAGACTATCACTCATATACTTTGTAAATAAGGTGCTACTAGTAGATTAGAAAGTCATCAAACTTGCACAATTAGCTAATCAAAGGAAATGATAATGCTGCAGCCTAACAAGGACCAAATTGAGTCTAATTAGGACCTGATCGAGTCAATCTAGTTCAAGAATCTTCAATGAAATTAACTTTATTTTTTAATTTTTTAAATGCAGTCTTAGGGACCTTAGGGTTATCTTGGGTCCAATGAAGTTATAATTAGGTCTGTTAGAGTCAAGTTTGCTGGGATCCATTTATTCTGAGTTTGCTAACAAGTCATTTGCATGAATTCTAACTGACTCGTGAAAGATACCTTAGCATAAAAGGTGGAATCTTTTAGACATAGTATATATAGTTTTGGATTATATGGAAGTCCTAATTTTATGATAAAATAGTCCAACTATAAGGTCTCTTAAACTGTAAGTTAGCTGACTTTCTGGCGGCTTGATTAAAGAATCTTAGTAGAACTCAATAAAGCAGAACAGGGATCACATAGGATTCCTGATTTAGTAAAGTCCATCTAGTAATTTTTGCAACATTTAAGAAGGAAAGAATTTAGGGATATATGTTCCAAAAATATACATGCTAATTCTATAGATACGATAGATCTACTTTCATCATCATAGTGTGATGATCTCCAGACCCTTATTCATGGTTCTTAGATTGGTATTAAGTATCATCAACATTGTCTTCATCATCAATTTATTAATCAAACTTAATTTTGCATACTTCAATATGACAATACCTGAACAACTACTGGAAAGGAACTACATATGTGACTGCTTATTCATACATGCCATCAGCTGTTATCTTCTTCATCAACTTTTTCATGTTTATTTAGACAAGTCTCTTCTGTACAGACCTTCTACCTTCTATTATTTAGTTTCTATCCAGTATTCAGCCTTTATTTGCTGTGTCGAATTAGAAGCTTGCTACTTCATTTGCTTTTGCTGGATACACAATAGACACACATAGATAAGGGAACCTTTTAAATCTTTGTGCCATATCATATCGCATCAGCATATCCTTGAGAAATTATTACCCTTTACACTTCATGCTCGATATTCCACCTTTTCGTGCAACTTTTAAACTCAATATTCCATTCTTACATAATCTTATCTAGGACTGCCAAAATTTTGATGAACCAAGCAACTGCAAATCTAAGACTACGATCAAGCTATTGTAACATATAAAGATGATGATTCTAAGATTAACAAGATAGTTTTAGCAGAAGTGAACTTCTAACTTCTATTCAGATTGATAGAATCAAATGGAGCCTTATAGGTTTTGTTGAGTCCAGTTGAGTTAATCAGTTTGGCATATTGTTTGTCTTGTTTGGATCAAGCTGATATATAATGCAATCCATCTCCTTTGTCACCTTAACTTGATGTGATTGGTTTCATACTGAGTCACACGATTCACATCTGTTGTTTCTCTTCACTTTCCAATGTTTGCATCAGTTTGTTAAGTCATAGGTTGGGTTTTGGATGAGCTTGATATGTCAGTATAGACCATCAGTTGGAAAATTTGGGCATACTAATTCTTTTGCAGAATTGAATCATGGAGCCATGTTCAACGTCTTTGGCTTTCTGATGGATTAATTGAAGAGTCCTATCAGAAAACCTATGAGAAAAAGCAAAATCAGCTATACATGTCAAAACTTTTCTGGTAATCAGTCGTATATGTCAAGGGGCCTTAGTTACTTGATACACATGATAATTGGTAATTTTCAATGAAATGAATATTTTCTAGGTGGCTGGGTGGCCCTTCTTAGCCTATTGTCTTCCTTTTCAGCATATTTTTTCTAGGTTCATTCCCTACCACCCCTCCACATATATGTTATTCACTCTTTCTTCTAAGCCTCCAATTTTCTAAGTTATTTTGTATTGCATCTTCTCTAGCTCTTCCAAGGGCATATTTAATCACCATCCCTTATTGCTTCAGTATCTATATTGTTGCACTGACCTCATAATTATCTTTAGTAACCTGAAACCAAAACAAATTTTTGGTAACAACTCCAAAGTATTATTTATTAACTTCTGAAAGTACATTTAGAGAAGTAAGGAGTATAAACTCAAGTTGATTAGCACAATAACCATAGCTTCCTTAAGCTAACTTGGCTTGAAAAGTATATAAATGATGGAAGACTTCATGTGTTATAACAAAAAAGGTTCAGAAGTCTGTCATCATAGTGCACCATCAACTCTCAAACTTGATAAGAACTAACAATATGCATGAAAGGAAGGATTGTTTTGGTGAATTGGAACTGAATAAAAGTCAGTCTTACTTCATGTCCCACTACTGAACCAAAAATGCAGAGCAGTATTGCTCTAATTTGTAATTCGCAATTAGATTAAAGAGCATCAGAGAGATCACCTGCTTCCTGGCTCGAGATCTAGCAGCTGATTCCCTGTTCTTGATCATCCTCCTCTGCCTCCTCTCCAGCACCTTCTCCACAGCACCTGGCTTCCTTCCTCTCAGCCCTCCACCAAAAGCATATGGAACTGGCGACACCGAAGATAAATCCCCACCGCTCTTCCTAAGTGCATCTGAAGCCAGGTGGTTTGCTGGAGATCCAACTGCAACTGTACCTGCTGCCGTGCCCAAACCAACAGCTCCAGACATTAATCCGTTCTTCAATCCTGCATCCCCAATCCCAACAAGGCCTCCCCCTCTGTTCCTCTGAGGGTTCCCCAAATCAACAGCACCATGCGGCACAACAAACTGACTCGGCTCAGCAGTGGCCATCATCGGTAAATTAGTCACTGAACTGTTTGCAATCGGATTGGTCAGTACCACATCCCTACTGTTTCGACTTGCCTGCGTGAACCCAAGAGCAAGGCTTGAGGCATTGTTTGCAACTGGTGGATCACCAAAAAGCACGTTGCTGATAGCATTGTTGTTGTTGTTGCCGTTATTACTGTTATCACCATTAAGTCTCTGTGGCAGAGCAGTCGAAGGAGCAGCCGGCTGCTCTCTGACCACCCCGGCTCTGACCAAGAATTCCTCCAGGGTCATCTCGCCGAGCGTCGGCTGTCGCTGGTGGTGCGAGACGCCAGCGACGTCGGCGACCGGGGGATTTTGGGGGAGGCAGACGAGGCCCCTCCAGACCTCGTCGACCGTCTTCTGGCTGAGAGTCCGGGGTAGAGTGAAGGAACCCTGCCGCTGAAGGCCGGCATCGAGGACGGGAGCGGCCGCGGCGGCCATGACCTGACTCTCCTCAGCGGTCCATATGTTCTTGAGGAGCTCGTCCATGTTCATGGAGCCGAAGTCCTTTCCGAGCCCCCCCAGCGTGCTCTGGAACTCATCAAGAGTCAGCGAGTAGACGGACGTCTGCCGCGCCAACCCGCCGCCGCACTTGGCCTCCGCTCCCGACCCTCCTCCTCCCCCATCTCCCATCATACTATGCTTATTAAAGTTCATTCTTGGTCAGATCCTTCCGATTTCTCCTTCTCCTCTGATTATCTCGCAAAAGGAAATCCACCCAATTCGCAAGAATCCTATCCGCCCCCTATCTGAATATTACATGACAACGATCAACACAAAAACATCCAACCCAAACAGATCATGCAGGCGTCAGTATAACAACAAGAAAGACATGGATAGAAAGCCGCGGCAATTACCAATTCTCACGAAGTCCAACCTCTTGAAAACTCGACCGACAACCCCATTCTGTACCGATAGAATCGCATAGATCAGGCGAAGATTGTGCTATCGATGTGTTGTCGGAAGGAGAGAGACGCAGACCTGCCGAGTGTTGTTGGTGGTATTCAGTTGGAGAGCTCGCTTTTTCTTCTTCCGCTTCCGCTGCTCTATTATCATTTCCCCCCTCGCGGGATAGTGGTGGTGATCGACAGGTGTCGACTCACGGTGTAGTTGCATAAAGACACATTAGAAACGAGGAAGTGCCCCCAGAACTCGAACAATCTCGCTACCATAAGCACGTCGCTCTCCTTCCTACCAGCTTTGTCACTGCGCATCATTGAGGACTCCAGATCGCTTCCACCGAATGAGTAGGGATATTTTGGGTACGCCGTAATCTGGTACAAAATATATTGGGGAGGACCGCAGACGTGAGAAAAAGCGTGCGGGCTACTGCGCGACGTGGCGCGGTTTGAGGACGCGAGCGACGTTGATGATGACCGGAAGCCAATAGATACGCGCTATTTGGGAGGATCAGAGCCGTTGGTTGAGCGTCACGACAAACTATGAGGATTAGACTTCCCCCTGCGCGGGACGATGAAGATGGACATCGGGCACGATGTGACTGCAGACATCAAAATTATTAGAGGAACAAGGGGGATCGCAAGGGTTATTAGTGGCATTCTCGGCCGAAGCGTCTGCTTTCTCTTCGCCACTGATGCTTTGGACGAGCGCAGGACATTGAAATCGATGGCCTTTTTAAGGAACACATTGGGTTGCTGACCAACACAAAAACAACGAAAACTCAATTAGAAGACCCACGGTTTACAGCATGGGATCAATTTGCTCGTCCACGAATGATACTGACATCAAAGGCAAAGATGTCAAGTCACTTGCTTCAGTGGCCGTCGTGGCAAAGATGTCAAGTCACTTGATGTGATCGGGCACGATGTCACGACAAGTCTCTCGCAACAACTCATCAATTTCGTCCACATTCCAGGCCAAGGATTCCATCCAATAAAGTTCACAAGCCAAAAGAATTGAAGGGCATCCACACAGCAACAAGCATAAATTATCAGAGATAAAGCAATTACATAGCCAGCAACAAAATTTTGAATGCAGAGTTAGGAAACTCTTTTGTGAACTTCAATTTACCACAATGGAGATCATTTGAGTCGATCCACGAAATTACTGTCAACTAATAAGCTCCCTTCCCCTCTCGTATTGTAGTTATAAGATTTCTGCAAGAGACTTGGTAGGGACCAAGAGTCCCGGTTCCCCTTCAGCTTTTTATCGTGTTTGTCTGACCAACAAATGAGGTGTTAGAGCATACTGTAGCAATAACTCATATAGTAAAATAAAAAACAACTCAACATTTTCCTACATTACATTACATTAAAATATGATATGAAGGCGAGGAACTACAGGGCCAGCTGTCCATTTCATGTAGACACACAACACTAACAAGCAGCATCTGGTTTAGATGATCAAATGAGTGGTAGCATACAATAAATGATAACATGCAAAATCCAAATGCATTCAGCAAATCAAAATAAGCTGGGGTATAAAGAGAAGATTTTCACCCCTTAAAATTATCCAGAATTACTATTCTATAAAAAGTTCCAATTTCAGAAAACATGATGAGCTCGAGTCAAAATTTTGTGCAAGCCTTCCACCATTCACTTAAGCATTAAATAATAAAAAAGGATACTATGGGCAGCAGTTTGGAAGTGGATTATATATGCTAGCAGGAGTAACCAGAGAGTAAACTAAGCTTGACAGATGAAATATCATTGCAATTGACAATACCCTAAACATCTGACTATGAAATCCCACAACAAGATAGCACATGACATAATTCAGGTAACAGCAAAAATCATAAAGACAACAACAACAGCAACAAGGATTGGTAGCCACAATATCCCAACTATTTGACATTGGCTATGTTGATCGTTTTCTGCAATTAGTCTCTTGAAGGCCATCACTAATTGAACCAAGGGCAACCAGATTATCTTTTATGGTCTCTAGTAAAGTTTTCTTACTCTACCTCTCCGCATATCACTAATCATAATTGATTAGAGAAAGAAAATTAGAATAACACGAATTAAAAGCATAAGACGACCAATCAAATTAAATCGATGACCTTTCAACTTCAGCAATCTTAGGAAGGATACCCTGGGATGCAATCAGTGCCATTCCAAGATATCATCTTTCTGCGGTCCCTTCCCCTTACTGATCTTGCAAGTATAGTTCCACTAACTGGCTTGCACAATCCAACATCTATTACAGAAGTGTTCTTTCTTTTCTCATCATGCAAATCAAAATGAAAATCGAACAGCATCAACAAGCACCGGATTTGGTGGGCCAAGATGTAATTTTCATGATCCAACTGCAGAATTTTGAGGATATGAAGATTAACCTGCAAAAAACATTTCAAGAAACATATGAACCTCACTCCAGCAATTCAAGAAACTTAGAAACAACAAAAATATAAATAAAAGAATCAAAATGACTACTCCACATCACATACCTCTGCTTCCATGGCACGAAGCACATTATACAAATTACAATGACCTGAATCAGTGCTCAAAGTGAAAATTGGTGGCCTAAGAGGGTATTCCACACTTATCTTGACCTGTCAAATTGTCCAAGTCATTTAACAAGGAATTGGCAATAACAATGAAAAGCGTACAGAAGGAAAAAGAAAATTCATGATTCACCTTGGCGTTTAGCTTTACGATTCGATCATTTCCACAACTTCTACTAAGAACAAGGTCAAATTCTCTTGCTGCATGGTCCTCCCAGGGTTTGCAAACAATGGAGGTCATATTTTCAGTTAGTTGATCAACACATGCTTGCTCCTCCAATTCACTCCCGCTATCCAAAATGAGTTCCAATTCGTCTTCATATTTTGAAAAACTACGGGTTTTGACCATCTTTGTAGGTGTAACATTCTTTGAAATCAAAGCCAGACTTCTTGAGTGTTCAGCATGCTGAAATGATGCATTAGGTAGACCAAGTGAAGAATTAACTGACATTGTTGCAACAGGTAATGCGGTTGGAAGTTCCCCATCTTCCCTTGCACTTTCTACTTCCCATGATGTGACAGATCTTCTGTCCAGATCCATATCAACAAAATTTGTAGCTTCTCCTACCATACCAGCTGAGAAAGATGAATCAGGGATGAGCCCTGCTGGTGACCAACTTTGCAAGGTACACAAAGGGGTGTGCAAGGCCCATGGAACATTTTCACAAGCTAGCAAGGGCCACTTGAGCTTCATCAAGGAATCAAGCTGCTCCCTGTAAACCAAATCAAATCCAAACCTAAAGACATGCACTAACAATCATCCAAAAGCATATTAGGCAGATGGGCAAAGCCAAAACCAAAACAATTAAATTTCTATAACTAGTATTCAGGAGAAACAAAACTAACGATCATCTAAAGAGTCTACCACTTACAACCAACAACATTATAATAACTATGTATTTCAAAATGTTCTCATGAATAATGCATTTATAGCTGAACAAAGTGCATTATAAAGAAGCTCATGACCTAAAATAGGACCAGCTAGTCATACATAGCATTTCTTTTTTCCCAGAATACCAATGATTTTAACATTCAGAGGTTCCAAAAATTCATGGATCATTGACTCACACAAGAGCCATCTGTGCTTTCTTCCTGGAACGAATCCTTTGCAAAATGGTGTGAACACGATTCTGATGGCGGTACACTGCAAGCCCAGAGGTAACATCTGAAGCTTTTACAAGTTCAGGATTCAAAGTTTCACCATTGGCATGGATGGGAGGGACCTCTGGCAAAAAGTCAATCCCAGCTAGATGTTGTGCCCACTTGTATGGATGTGAAGTTCTCCTTTCACCAAAGGCCAGAGAATCTCCAGAATAAAGCTTAGCCATCTAGAAAAATATAATGCATAAGGTTTGGCAAAATATTAAGAAAGCATCTAGCAAATCACAAAACTTCTGATATAGTTTTGCTTGAAATTCATAGTTTCTACCCATCAAGACAATGGTTGTCATCCCCACAACTTCTTTGATATGCTAGTATCAAATGAACCAAATATCAAACAGAAAGCAACAGGTACAAGGTGGTACCGATGATGCTGATGGCATGCAGTGAGTGCTATGAGCCCATAATGAGCCTTGCCTAGTGCATGAGACTCCTGCAATGCTGTGTTGAAGGAAGTCAATATACACAACATTACTCTTGCAAAGAAGAGATCATTTTTATTACTTGGACAGTTGCCTTACAGGTTGTAAACAAATAATTTATTGCAAAATAACAAATGATACTAATATGTGGATGTATTATGACTTAAAAGGCACACACATTGTGAGCTCTTGAAACAAATTTGCGTTTAAAAAGCGCCTGCATTAGCTCATAGGTATAGTGGTGAAGATGGCATTTGTTGGCCCATTGACGCGACACCTATTCTGCTCCCAATCCACTAAATATTACCACTGTGTATTGCAGGCACCTACATGTGAGAACTACCATGATGATAGAATGATTGTCTTTTAGTACATTTGATGATCCTACAGTGGTACATAGACCAAAAGAGCAAAATGCATGATAAATTGCCTTTTTCCAGTCTAAAACAATTTTGTTGCAATGGTCTAAAGCATGAGATGGCAAATTACCAACATTCCTAAAAAATTAATACAGCTGCAAGATTATTTCCTAGCATAGTGAAACACAGACTTTATTAAATAATGAAACCCAAGGTAAGAGGACACAAACTATTAAATCATTCTTTAGCAGCACAACAATTTACATCAGCTGCACCTGATGAGGAAGCTCCAAGCCGGTGTCATCAGGAAATAAGTTGCATAAGATACTGCTATCTGATCCTTCATCTGCATCCTCGACTCCAACACATACAGCATTTAACTTTACCAAGTATTCAAACTTCAGAGTAATTAATCTAGACGGTTTTGCTCGACAATCTTCATCATCATATATATGAAGGATGATTTTGAGTGGATGAAGTTGGTAGACTCCTGCCTGCTCAACACCATCCTTCACCACATTCTTCTTTGGCCTCTTTCGCCTCCTTTGAACATCTTCCTCCTCATCAGGTGCATCATCCTCCACCCTGTTGTTCTCAGGATTCGATGACATACCTGCCATTGTACCTTCTTTCCCATTAATGTTCAGACAACCAAGCTACATTTAAATATAATTAAGCAATAACAAAAGATCCATGGGCATCCTACACTCATAACCTACTTACAAATTGTTAATTGTATGCAAATAGAAGAAAATCATGTAAACAAAGCATTATGCAAGAGGAGTGTGCCTACAGGGTACTAGTTAACCAATCTAGAATCTAGTTAACAAGTGCCACTTCATATGCCTTTCCACATTGTGGACACTAGAGACTACTACTCTATTTTGAAGTATATGCTGCCTTTTTCCCATCTTGAATAGGCCAGGGACAATATTTCTACCCAGGGTTAATGGAATGATCTATAACAACATATTCTAACATTCCAAAAATGTCAACCTTTTTCATGTGCAATGTAAATAAAAAATATTCTTTTTTGAACATGTGCCATATATTCCTATTTTCTCAAGCTTTAAAGTATAAGCATATTTGTAGAAAGTGACATGGTATCCCATTTTCAAAATCGCACTCATAGCTCCCAATTGGCATCAACCAAAATTCACATCTTATTGGGTTGTCATTTACACCGCTCGCTTGTGTGTCCAAAAATGATCTGTTTTGAGCAATTTTTGGCCCTTTTTCACGTGTTGCAATGACCGCAACGAGTGGTATAAAACGTTAGTCATCTCAACACCCTGGAACCCCTAGGTAGCATAGAACTCCCGAGTAGCAGAGAAGGTGTCAACCCATTCTTCGCTCACTGTATGTCGCTCGCTGCTCGCTCACACTACCAAAAATGGCCTATTTTGGATAGTTTTTGAACCATTTTCACGTGCTATGATGACTGCGGTGAGCGATGTGAAGGAGTGTCATCTCAACACCCTGGAGCCCCCTGGGTGGCACAAGGCTAGATGGGGCTCCTGGATAGTAGGAAAGGTGCTGCCCTGCACTTCGCTCAATATCCACCGCTCGCCGCTCGCTGACATGAATGAAAATAGCTTGTTTTAGGTCATTCTCGCGTGCTGCAACGACCACAGTGAGCGGTGTGAAACAGCAACCGTCTCAGCACCACCTATTTGTCATTAATATTAGTGTAGCCCCAAGATATCTAGATCATTCTTGCTATATCATTTTTTTGTCCAATACTCCAATAGACTTGGTAATATTTTATTTCACAAAGCAACAAAGTTGTGATAAGTCATAATAAGCTATATAGGCTAAAGGGTTCCAAGTTTAGACACTTCCAACTATTTTATCATTCTGTGTTCTTCATAGAAAAAGTACCATCCACCACTAACTTTCTTGGCATAAGTCAAAAGACTCAAAACCATTATGGCTCAGTAAATTGCCCACAGTTTATACCTCTATGATGTTAATCTAAGTGCAGCTTTTTCAATCCAACAATCCTGCAAGATAAGCCAACTATATCTCCATCCTAAGTACTCAACTGGTAAAATATTGCTACATACATAAATCCACTAGATAGTTGATGTATTTTCTTGTAAGTTTACACACACAAATATGTTTATACACTCATGAACTTAAATAAGAGTAAAGACTGTTCAAAAGCAGTTTGAACTAGCAATTAACAAAGTATGAAAATAGATAAAGCAAGAAGTAAAATTTGTGATGTTCCTTCTCAATTACCATTTTCCTTATTTATATGTTGGAGGGCAAAAGTTTGAGCATCTTTTATACTTCCTAAAATCTCCATTTCAATCTTCTCCCCAAATGCTTCTTTCTGTGCCAAAAGTTGTGAGTATACTATATAAAGAGGAGGTGGAAGAAGCTCTGCTGCATGGTGCTGCTTTAGTTTCTTGGTATGCAAAATCCCTAATTGTTGCTGCACTGGTAAAGATGCTTTCTTCAGAGATTTTAGATGTGATGGTAAACTTGACAGAAACTTCTTTCTGCTGGTTATGGTATCCAGAAGACTTGCTTTGTGTTGTTCCAGTTTCTCATGAAGCTTGCAAAGCTCTTTTCTCTGATAAAACAAAACAAAAGACAAGACAAATGAGGAATTTTACTTTAGGAAGAAAATCGACCATGAGTATTACAGTTAAATTTGCAAGTGATTGGCCCCTTGGAAACTTGACATTCATGAGAATATAATTGACATGCCTCCTTTCTACCGATAACAACAATATATTAAGAACACCAGAAGGATGTCATAACAAGAACAATATATTTAAGTGGGAAAATGTTTCGGCACTTTAACAATAACATCAGGCGCAGCATACCATAATATTGATAAAACAACTCTAATTATGTCATGGTTCCTGATGTCTATCCTCTGAGTGGTCATCTGTCAAACTCAAGGTTTTATGTCTATGTTTTTATTTTTGTGCCTTTCAGTGCATGTTGCTACAAGATATATATCTCAAAATGATGAAGCTTATAAAAGAACAGTTCAGAGGAACTAAATTATTTAGGTAACTGAGTATCTGATAATTTTTAAGATTGTGAACTTGAAATGCATGAAAAATAATTTTATTGATTTAGTAATGCGTTTTAAATTAGAAAAAGATGTGGATTTTCTTAAGGAAACAGGGTTCTATGGGGCTATAACTGCATCTTTAGATGCATGACTATCAACACTCATGACACCTCAACCGTTGACTAGAAACAAACAGGGCAATGACTTGAACTTGCATCCTAATTTTGGTGTATAATTCAAAAGCGTACTTCCACTGTCACTCAAATGACTCAATTAAAATCACACAACACTACTAACATGCATTGCAATCTCAAAATCAAACAGCACAACTTACCTTTCAACTGCATCATTGAATATACATGACAAAAACAATCACATAAAGCAAATCTATGTATTGCAAATCGGAAGAAACCAATGACATTAAAATTATAATTTTCTCACCAAAAAATTTTCATCTACGTAACCAGATACCTGAAATAATTCAAAATTGAGTCTCTTCAACATCAAATCATGAGCCCCATCATTCGCCAAAACCTTCCCCTTAATATCCTCCGGTGCGCTACTGAAAAATTCCTCCTCAGCCACAAGCTCGATATCAGGATACTTGGACCGGAAATCTTTGCAGGCCTTGATAGCCTTTAGGTAGTGGTTCTTCTCGTACATGAGGTTGTGAAGCTGCAGCGTGGTGGTGTCTACCGGCCCCTTCGCGCCCTCCGTCTCCGCCTTGATGCGATCCTCCTCCATCAAGATCGACCGGTTCACCTGAAGACAGAAGACGAAGAATAGGAGAAGCTCGGATCCGAGCTAGGGTTTCTAGTAAACCCTATAATATAAGGTGGCGAAACCCTAATACGGAACGAGGATGGGACCTGGCGAAAGGCGATGAAGTTGAGGGACATTTGGGTTATCAGCTCGCGGAGCTCGGATTTTGGGCGCCCCTCCTTCTTGATGAGCAGCATCCCCGACACCACCTCCTCCATCGCCGTCCGCGTCTCCTCTAGTAGTTCATGAGCCGTCCGCCTCGGGGCGTCCACCTCCATCTCCTCCCGTCCCAGTCAGATCTCTCTTCCGCCGCCGGCGTCGCTACACTCCGCCTCTCTATCTGGCTTCCGTCGAGAAGAAAGAGGGACGGGAGCTTAAAGCTGCGGGTGGGAGCACTTCGCACGTTGTAAACACGTGAGTTACGTTTGTGAGTTAAAATACGGCCCGTTTACAACACGATTATAACGGATCCGTTATCTTCCCTCTAGAATAGTGTTTCCGTTACAAATGTCCGTTATAACAGATTATAACGTGAAGAAACAGAAAAGAAAAGCAGCCGTTAGTCAAAATTCCTATTACATCATAACTATTTGACGATTTTCCTAAAACATATTTTTTCATATTTTTTAATCAGTACCCACATTTTATTTTTTTCAAATAGTATCTTTAATTTAAAAAATATCTAAACTGCCCCTTAAATTTTTTTTACCTGTTTTAGTATTTTGGTTTGTTACAATGTTTAAGCCATCCTAGTAAAGATATTGTAAGGCCTACTCAAAAGCAATTTAAAAAATTTAAAAGAATTTTTAATATCATTCAAACTAATTATGAGTTTAAAAATATAATATTATAATAATATATAAATAATAAAAATTAAAGAGATATAATATTATATATATAATATCTAATATAGTAATATAAACGAGTGATGATGGATATGAGAATTGGTTGGAGTGCTCCGCTTATCCTCACTCAATAATCACATGAATAATAATAGGGAAGGGAACTATGTTGTCAACTCACCTAGTCACTTGGGCTTAAGAAGCCACCTTAACTATAACTAAGAGAAGGCCTACACGCATGCATTGAAGCCCGTTGATATAACACAATTTCTCCAGCCCTACCTTTTGAACAAACGACATAGGGGGTCATCCTCTGCCTATCTAGAACATATCAAAAGCACTGATAAAGCATATCATCATAGACATCCTACCATGGCATCATCATTTAAATGACACACTCGTCAGCTACCACCATCAATGATCCCCTAGTAGGGTAAGGGACACCCTAACTCACCGTTGGCTTCATGCCACCGATAAGATATAAAACCTGACAAGATATAAAACCCAAGCCCCCAAGCTAAACGGGGGCAACAAGACTCTATTTCAACTCTTATGAGCTCTACTAAACCCCCATCATCGATCGCTTGTGTAGGGCCTAAGAGCATCTAAAGAGCATCTCGGAGCGACATTGAGTGCTTCTAAACAAAGCTAAGGCACCCCTCAAGATGATCGCGAGTTAACCACTGTGAGCCAACAATGCTTTGGGAGTCCACTTGCCATCTCGATTGCTGTCTTGGGTCGTCTCATCTACCTTGACGCTGCTAGTCATAGGTATCCTGTAAGCCAATCATGTGAGTGATGACACGTATGACATTAAACATAGTCTTTTTACTTATTATTATTATTACATTTCTCATTTTATATTGTTTGTTGCATATATATATTATGATGTTTCCTCTCCACCGAGAGCGAATAACCCCCTATCAATACTCAATAACCCTCGTAAGGTTGGCTGCCACTCCCGATGATCGATTGTGCTAGATTTGGAACTTCCAAGCCTATAAGTTCGGTACAAAGAGTGGAGTACTCATACAGGACATCTTGGTGTCTCAAGTCTAAAGATCAGATACACCACTGGGACGATGGATTCGTTGTTTGACAATGAGGTATCATCAACCATTCAGCATTTCATGAGTATATTGATCAGTGAACTCATTCTCTAATTAACACTTGTATTGTATCTCTAGTATCCCCACATGAGCAACTATGAGACTAACCACCTCCATCATATGAATCAGTATACATCACACCAATTTATCAAGTTATCTCGATATCCCTCTCGAGTAACCTATGACCAAGATTATTTAGGATATGTGTTTAAAGGTAAATCAGTCTCATTATCATGATCTCATCACTATTCGATTTTCATTATATAAATCCATGAATATCACAATATATACAAAGGACAATATAAAGTGAGAAAAATATCAAATAAATAATAAGTAAAAAGAGTGTGTATCATGTCACACGTGTTATTACTCACGTGATTGGCTTGTAGGGCACCTATAACTAGCACATAACCCTTTAATTCTCTCTTATTTATAAAGGCTTACTATCAACTTTACCATAATGGATCTTATCCTATTGGGTACTGGATCTTCATTCAACTAACCAAGCCTATTGGATTAGTGGATCTTTACACAATAATCTCTCATTGGCTCTTATTTAATCTTATCTACAAGATTTAATAATTCATGGGCTTATTAGATATCTAATAAGATAGAGGCTCTAGCGGATATCTAATATCTAAACCTTTACTCATCGTAACACATATAACACGTGTATGACCCTCTATGCCCAATATCGAGTTTGCTATAAGTCATACTCGTCAGAACTCCTTCTGGCTCAATGAATAATTATCTCTATAATGATTCACTCGACTCATCGACTACAGATGTATTATACCACTACGTCGTAATTCTCATACAATATAGAGGAATCCAATTAATTGAACTTGTCTATCCTTAGTTACCATGTATCTATATTCTCTCATCCATCTAATATCCTAGAGATCATATACCGGACATAGTGCTATCATGCCCATACGAAATTTGCTCGAGTCTCGCTCTAATTAGATTTTCCTGGAGAACTCTTTCTCTCTCAATCTAAATGACCATGGCTAAGGATTTGCCTAAGCAAAAACACATAAGATATTCCTCTCATGACACCGAGAATAGATGATACTTTATCAACACTCAATAGCCCTCGTAAGATTGACTACCACTCTCAATGATCGACTATGCTAGATCTGAAACTTCCAAGCCTATAAGTCTGGTATCAAAGAGTGGAGTACTCATACAAGACATCTTTGGTGTCTTAAGTCTAATGACCATATGCACCATTGGGAGGACAAAATCATTGTTTAACAATCAGGTATCATTAACCATTCAGCATTCCGTGAGCGAATTGATTATTGAACTCATTCTTCAATGAGCAAATGCATTGTATCCCTAGTGTTCCTACACGAGCAACTATGAGACCAACTGCCTCCATCATATGGACGAGTATACAACATATTAGTCTATCTGATTATCTCAATGCCTCTCTCGAGTATCCTATGACTGAGATTATTTAAGGTCTATGTTTAAAGGCGAATTGATGTCATTATTATGATCTCTTTACGATCCAATTCTCATTGCATAGATCCATGAACATCATAATATATACAACGAGCAATATAAAGTGAGAAAAATATTAAATAAAAAAAAAGTATATATCATATCACACGTGCCTCCACTCACATGATTAGCTTGCAAGACACATATGACTGGCACCTACTGTCTTATCGATTGGGGCATCCTCAATCGATGAGGGGAACCTCCTCTCTAACTTGACGATCCTTGCTTAGAGGACCTCGTTCACCCGAGATAACTCATCCACCGGAATCCTAGCATGACGCACCAAGTCAGTAAGGCTCGTCACGTAATAATGATGGTACCCAAAACAGACGGATCAGTATTAGAGAGCAACAAAAAAGGGACTCAAGTGTAGTGACCAACCAGAACCTCATTACAAAGACACTGGTTAACCAAAGACTTTGTGGGGGAGTGATATACCAGTTTACTCAGATCGGGGCTGAGAGACGCTCGACAATACTCGGTGGTAGTTGGGGCACTCTCCCACACCCTCGCATCGTGAGTCAGCCTATCCTAGTGGGTCCTGAGTGGAGCCCCGAGAGCCTCGATAGGCCGATTAGCCATCTCTAAATCCATGAACAACCTTAGACAACACAAGCATAGTTTGTGGAGAGACTTGGGCCAGGGACACCTAAGGCGCCATGATGGGTCGGGACGCGTAACTTCCCTAGATGGCCCCTCAACAATATACTTCCCGCCTCACACCAAACCCTCGAGCCCACTAAAAGAAACCTCGATGGGGGACGAGCTGTTAGGATCGGAGCGGCACTAAGAGGGGGGGGTGAATTAGTGTAGCAGATTAAAACTTGTAAGTTCGAAAATGATTCCGTAAAATGCAAGGAGATTTCATTTTGATAGTAGCTTGAGTAAAGTAAAAACCAGAAACTTGTTGTTGTGTAGATAACGATTGCAGAAAGGTAAGTACTCACACATTCAATGGACACGCCAATTTAAAGTGGTTCGGTCAAATGACCTACATCCACTTGCGAAGCCTTCTTCGATGAGGCTCCCAACTTCCACTAGCAAATCTCTTTGAAGGGGAGGACAAACACCCCTCTTA
>LVTN01000041.1:293026-313808 GCA_001649415.1 Musa itinerans | reverse complement strand
TCCTAACCCTAATTACATGTAAACTACGTAGCTAAAAACATAATCCTAAGCAAGTTTTAAACCGGCAAACGTCGAGTCTTGTTCCAGCGAGCTTTCCGGCGATCTTCAGACGGACTTTCGATACACCCTCGGATTTCTTCCGGCGGACTCCCAGCAGGCTCCCAATCTTGTGGCGAGTTCAGCGAATAGCCGAGCCTTCTCGGTGATCTCCGCGAACCTCCGATGATCTCTTCGATGGATTTCCGAAAACTTCGACAAGTCCCCGATTTCCTCTCGGTTGGTTCCGGCAGTATCTCCGACGAATCTTCGGACTCTCGAACACCCATCAAACTTGACTCCGGTAGATTTTGCTTTATGTCCTCAAGCTATCGTAGTTAATCCTGCATACTTAACTCAATAATATATATTAGATCAATTAACCCATCAATTGATTTCATCATCAAAATCCAATATTCAACACGAGCAACCCTCAAGGGCCCTCCTCCACCTGAAGGGGCACTTGCGACATAAGAAGTGTCCTCATGGGTCACTTGCGCCTCTTTTGGGCCCACGATAGGCCCTCACGACCCCAACAGGATGGGCCACCTCCTCCCATTGAAGGCGCCAAAGCCTGCTCCAAGATTGACTGCGTCAAATATTCTAAGGATGGCTCCTTGCCAACCTAAGACCCTTACTCAACCTCTAGTGTGCTCAAAAGCTCAAGGGGGGATGCTGAAGGACAATGATTGATGAGATCCATACCTACAAAATAAGGAGAAACCCAGGAGGCATGATTGACGAAACAAACAACAACGAAAGACCAAGGCAAGAGACATGTGAAAGCATCGGGGTCAGGGCGCTAAATAAAGCCCCCTCCCGGTAGCCGAAGGGATACAAGAAGATCCCTCGTCTCCCATAAAAATAATGCCTGCAAATATCTACCTCAGATGACATAAAATCCTCACATTGTCACTTAGAAGCAACCACAATGGGATTCAGGCCTTGGACCTCAACGGATCGAAAGACCCTAGAACCCTAAAAGTGTGCCAAACCCAAAAGCTTGCCAACGTCCTTAAGTAGGAAGAGATCCCACCATGATTAAAGCTAACTAAAAGGGCATCAAATCAAAAATGACTCGATGCACCATGACACCACCACCCGAGGGGAAAAGGCACTGCAAAAGCCAGGCGACTGGACCTACCCTGAAAAAAGCAAAGCCACCATGACAAATCAATACTCCCGCTACAGTGGTCGAGCCAAGACCCACCACGGTGGATCAATACTCCCACTATAGTGGTTGAGCCAAGACCCACCATGACAGATCATACTCCCTCTATGACAGTCGAGCCAAGACCTGCTACGGCATATCAATACTGCTACTATGGTGGTGGAGCCAAGACTTGCTATGGCGGAAGTTACCACGATGGATCAGTACTCCCGCTATAGTGGTCAAGCCAAGACCCACCACGGTGGATCAATACACTTGGTATGAAAATCAAGCCAAGACCCGCTACAATGAATCAATTCTCTTCCACTACGGTAGTCGAGCCAAGACATGCTATGATGGATCAATACTCTTGCTATGGCAATCAAGCCAAGACTCATCATGACAGATCAATACTTCTACTATGGTGGTCGAGCCAAGACCTTCTACGGCATAACCTGCCACGACATATCAATACTCCTGCTATGGCGGTTGAGCCAAGACCCACTGCGGTGGAACCCGCCACGACGGATCAAAACTCTTGCTACGGTGGTCAAGCCATGACTTACTACATGCAGAAGCCGCCACGATGGATCAATACTCCTACTATAGTGATCGAACCTGTTAGAATCGTAAAGACACTAAAGAGGGAGGGGGGGGTGTGAATTCGTGCTTTCGAAATAACATTTTGATTTAAAAATTTTGATAGATGAAACAAGTATCGGAAATTCATTTAACTTAGAGTGTGAGTGAGAGGTAGTGATCAACTAAATTAGTTAGTAATAACAAGAAAAAGCATAAAGAGAAATGCAAATCAAATTTCTAGTGGTTTGATCATCCTAACCTACATCCACTCCTGATTCCTCTTCATTCGAGGCCATCGGCTTTCACTACTGATCTTCTTTCAATGGGCGAAAATCAACTACTCTTATTACAACTCTTTCTCCTTTTCATAGGCTTAGGAGAGAACCATTATATCCCTCTTTTACAAAAAAAACCTTACACCTCCCTTAGAATAACTTCTAAACTCAATGAGGAAGAGACTCAACACTTTTCAAAAGTTTACAACACTTTAAAATCACAAGCATTTCATAACTTTATCAAGCAAGCATGAGAGAAGTATTTATAAGCCCCAAATGAAGCTAAAAATTTAAATCTTTGTATTTTCGGGGTATTAGCGGTACCATTGCTTGATAGCCTGAGCACTGGTGGTACCACCACCTGGGAGACTATGTTCTGATGGTACTATCGCCAGGCTGAGTAGTATTACTGTTTGACATTGGGTGGTACTATCGTTGACCCTGGCAGTTCTATCGTCAAGTTTTCTGGATAAGTATATTTTGCACTTTCTAGCTCACAGGTAGTTCCAATAAGCTCAATTTAACTCTGATTCATGCCCAATGGGCTCCTAATTAAGTTGGCATGATAACACCCAAAACCAACTCAATTAGACTCTAAACTACTTTGATCAAAACACAATGCTGCCATAGTGGACCCCTACTCCTACTACGACGATCGAAGTAATATCCACTACGATGGACCCATACTCCTACTACGGCTATAGAGGCAAGATCCGCCATGACGGACTTTATACCTATTATAGTGATAAATAATAAAAACTCGCTATAGCAAGCAAACCCAATACTAACACTTGGGAAAAGCCATCATGAGCAACGTGAAGCCACAACAATGCGGTACCCGCAGCCCAACACACCCATATGAAATAGAGTCATACAACCAAACGATTTGCCTCGAAACCCCTACCAGAGCCCTAAAGTATGCCTTCAGGGGGGACGAATGATAGGAAAGATAACGACGCTACCAACTCATCCCACCACCTAAACTAAGGAAGCCATCTCAACTATAGCCAAGGGAAGGCCTGCACCCATGCATTGAAGCTAGACGGCATGACGCAACTTCCCCAACCCTACCTTCCGAATGGACGACATAGGGGGCCATCCCCTACTTATCCCAGATAGGCCAAGAGCATTAACAAAGAATATCATCACAAGCATCCTACCATGATGCTATCTTTTAGAGGATGTGCTCATCAGCTACCACTATCAATGATTCCTTGGTAGTGTAAGAGACACCATAATCGACCAGGTATAAAGCCTAAGCCTTAAGGTCAAACAGGGGCAAACAGACTCTATCTCAACTCTTTTAAGCTCTACTAAACTCTCTCCACATACTTTATTGGCTGGAGTGTCGGAGGGGTCGGGGCAGGACATTCCCCCCACGTTGGCTGCTTGTGTGCCCTAGGCGCATCTAGGAGTATTGCTGAGCGCTTCCGAATAAAGCTAAGGCACCCTTTGGGATGACCCAGAACTTCCTATAGCAGATAAGTCACGCCTCGCAAGACAACCACTGTGGGCCAGCAATACCTTGGGAGTCCACCTGCCATCTCGGTTGCTCACTCAAGGTGCCTCATCTGCCTCAATATGGGCCTCAGAACGGATCTAAGGCAACAAAAAAAATAATAAAAGGTATCTCATTCTTTCCGGTCTCGTTAGCGATGAGTCCTCACGTATATCCATATTCACGGACATAATTAACACATATACTCTCGCGAATATGTATTATGTCCGTAATGTTGCCTATTGTATAAAGGCACAATAGTGGGATACTGGTTTCGTGAATGAAATGGTCGTCGTCATAACTCTAGTGTTGTTGTCGGGGACAATGGTTGTGCACGGAAATGAGATGTCACAGTCTCTTGGAACAGTGTCTCTCGCCTCTTAATAGTAGCCATTAAATGCACCATTATTCATTATTCATTATTCCATGTGTCTGTACCTACTCATCAATCATGTGTCTGCTCGTATTATACACACCAACCTATCCACTGGTCTTTTCCCTTGTGAGAACACAAGTGTTCCAGGTTACTGTTACTCCATTTGCTATAATCTTTACATGCTTTGCTGATTGATTTGGTGGCAAAATTCCTACTAAGTTACGTAGAAAATGTCCATGTGTATGTCCGGTTGTCCACAGCACGTAACACAAACTGCACAAGCTTGGCATTAAGCTCTGGCCAATGGAGCGTTGTGCGGAAGGAAACACTCTTCTCATGAGCTCCAATGGCGTTCCAAACCAAAGATAAGGATCGAGGAGATGAGTTGAAGGTGATGTGGCTGTCATGTGGGTGGCAAGGAGGACGAGAGGCGAGTTTATCTACGTAATCAATACAAGTAGAAATGTCTCGAGATGTGCTCAGATAAATCTAACGTATGAAATCAAAGATCAAATAATAAGTGATATAGTATATTTTGGTAATCACCCCATGCGACACGTTAGCTACTACAACAAACTCGGTATGGCATCCCTAAGTTGACATATCATGCCGAGCCAACTTAGCACCATGAGATCGAAGCCAACTAATCGCCTGACGTCATCCCCCTGCACCCACTCCGCTAGAGGCTGTATTGGACAGCACGACCATATAGCAGACCACACGGGAGGCGGGAAGCAATGCCGAAAGAGATTGAATCGAGTAGCTCAAATGATGCCTACACCCAACGCATGAGTCGATCGCTTGTAGCGCCAGCAAACATTAAACTCCTACGTACGATGATGACTCGAGATCATTAAAGCTGTTAACCGTCGTAGGAACAACGTTGGTGGGGGGGGATAGTGTAATATATTTTGGAATCCAACTCACGTGACACATTAATTGCCATAGTAGACTCGACATGACATTCCTAAGCCGACCTGTCGTGCCAAGCCAACTCAACACTATGAACCTGAGGTCAGATAGTTGCTTAACACCATCCCTTTACACCCACTCTGCTTGAGGCTGTATGGGGCGGCACGACCATGTACCGGGCCACATAGGAGATGAGAAGCAGTGCCAAACGAGATTGAATCGACATACTCTAGCTTGCTAACTTAAAGTATTTGAGGGATTGAGTCGAGAATCTCTCTCTTAATTTAGATTTATATGTATGCATCTAGCGGACAATTAAATGAGTGATCTTTAACCTTTACTTGGGAGAACAATCAGACCTCGGGTTAACATACTCCAGCTTTAAGATCATACGGGTGATCTTGCACATTTAAGATGAGCCAAGCCATGTTCACACCTCGGCATAAAGGTGCAAAATAATAAGAAGACAAAAGAACCAAGTAATATATTGCGGTAATATCTGTGATGGCAATCAGGCGACTGGCTGAATGATGCAGAAGCCTAATGGACAGCGGAGCTGCACACCACTTCTCAGGCCCTCCTTCACCAACTAAATGTTCTCAGGACCACTCAGATGACAGTGTGATGGGCTTCCGGCTTCCAGTCGGCTGTTGATCGCTTGCGTTTGTGTCCTCCTTTCTGCGTAACTCTTTATGGCTCTCACAGCAACCGTGCGCTCGCCATCAGTGCAGCCTTCTGTCACACGAGTGAGAGCTCTTAATACAACCATGAGTGTTCCTTCGTCTCACGGCGGAGCGCAGACGGAGGAGAAGCGGCGGCGCCTCCACGCGACGGAGGCGGCGAAGGTGGTGAAGGAGATCATCACGGCCCCGCCGGGGGTGTGGGGCGGAGCTCACCTGTCTTGGCGGTCGCAGGGATCACGTCTGTCTCGTGTACCATTGGATGTCACGTGGGGACCACCTCTCTGGCGAGATGTAATCAGCGACACGAGCTCTTATTTACCCTGTCTTCCGCAAACCTCACCTGAGACAAGAAGCCAACGCAAGACGACGGAAACCGGTGGGACCTGCGCTCCCCCGGCCGCACGGTCCCGGTTGAATCCGCTACCTCATCGAAATCCTCCCCTCGTGACAGCGCATGTAGCAGGCAAGCTTTTGTCACTCCGCGGAGCATCCTATGACGTCCCTTCACCCTAACATGTTGCCATGTTTTACCACCAGCACGTCCTTTACGCGTGTGCAATATTATGCTTCCGCGAGATATCTTACCCTCCCTAAAATCCGCTACAAAGATGTACCCGTTCTTAACCATTAGACGTACGCCACGCAGTATATGATTAGCGGGACCCTCTTTTGTCCGTGTAACACAACAAAGTTTGCTGCTTCGTTCACGATATTCGATCCGGTAGAAGAAGAGTCCGCCACCGAAACCCGAGAGATTCTTTCATGACGAAAATGCCCTTCCATGTGGCGAAACCTTTTTCCCGTATCGCGAAATACTCGATGTCATTTCAGTCACTTCAGACAAAAAACAATATTTTAACAGGAATATTACAAGAAAAATAACGATGCTAATTGAGAACGTCGCTGCGCTGCTTCCGAGTTCCAACAGGTCATTGGAGTCGTTCGGCTCTTAAATATTCGCGTGGGGATTCCGAGGTGAAGGCGAAGGAGCCGAGGATGCCCGCATTAGGGTTGGGATTTCAAGGGGAGGTGGTGGAGGAGGAGGGGAGGAAGGATGAGCGGCAGCTGAGGTCGGGGGGGCGGCGGAGGCGGAGGCGAGGCGACGATGGCAGCCCCGACACCTTGATCTATTACTCCTCCGACCACCACTCTTGCAGCGGCGACGGCGCGTTTGGTGACGCCGGAGGCAGTCTCTTCTCCTCCGGTGCCAGGAGCGCTGGCAACCACTGCTCCTTCGGATCCGACCACGAAGCCGTCTTCTCCATCTTGGTTTTCTCTCTCACTTGGCTCTCTCATCCATCTCTCTCAGAAGCCTATATTTTCCGACCCATTTCTCGTATCGTTTTGGAAAAGGAAATATGGTGGGGTTTAATAACACTCCTTTTTCTACAGTTCCTTAGATTCGTTCTTGAGAACAAAAAATGGGAGCTTTTCGGAAAGAAGTCAAAAGCGTCTGTCAACAACTTCCTTTTTCTACAGCAAATCTGAATAAAATAGTGAGCATGAATCGAATTATACTGATAACATAAGCCCAGGGGAGGGGAGAGGACCGAGAAGAAGAGGAACTATCTGTGTATTTAAGCTTCTTAAATGTAGTCTGTTTTGCTTCCTGGTTTGTTCTATAATTACATTTTTCCTCAGCAATTCTTTTTCTGAAAGAGAAAGATGAGACGCATTAATTTGACCGAGCAGTTATCAGATCCGAGTTCTGATTATTCCTTTTCGTTTCGGGATTACACATTCATAAAAGCTTCAGTAGAATATCACGAAGAAAATGGAATCGGGCACAAGAAAAGATTATTAGAGCAAAAAAATACCAAGCAAGAACGCGAGGAGTGAAAGAAGCGAAGAGCAAGAGGCTTGTGAAAACCAAAAAGACAAGATTTACATCTTTTGGGTCAAAAAGACAACTTTTACATCTTTTTTTGTTTTCCAAATCGAGCTTTTTTTTACTGTTGTATCGACTTGTAAGGACAGTGTTGGCTTTTCTCTGCGATAATAGAGACGCATCCACCTTTTTGCGATTGATACAGCAGCCCTTGGCGGGACGCGAGGCCGCCGGCGCTGGCCGTCCCGCGCACCCAGATCTGGAAGGCAGGTCCTCCCCTCCTCACCATTCCCTAGGTATCCTCACCCCCTCTCGATGCCAGAGTCTTCAGCCACCTAATCCCTCCAAAGGTGAGTGCTACACTTACTTTTAGTGCTACCATTCTCACCGGCTGAGATGGTGTTCCCCATCTTGTCTTACCCTTCCAGAAAGGGCAATCGACCAATTTTTTGAAGCCTTTCTCAGTTGTTGCAGTGCCAGCCGAGGACTTGGAACAGAGAGAACCGGAAGAAGTAGAAGAAGAAGAAGGGAAGGAGGAGGATGATGTAGTAGTCGAAAAACAAGAATCTCTGAAGCCATCAAAGCATTCCTTATCTAACGCTTTCAGAGGTATATGGCATTCCCTTGTTCGTTGACCACATTGGAGAGTTGCGAAATTTACTTCCTTTTTGTAGAATGCCAGAGCCGGCGGTGCAGATCTGAAGCTGTTACTTTACCCAATAGGAAGCCGTGCAGGCGGCGGCCTGTCTCCCTCGATTTCAACGGCCAAACCGCTGATTTGTCGGTCCTGTCGCCGCGGTTCTTCGTTGGTGGCGTACCAGGGATGAAGAAGAGCTCCGCTACCTCATCTCGAAGTAGATCCGGCACGTTCCCAAGTCCCGGGACGCCGAACTACCGGCACGGCGCTGGAGCGGCTGCATACCAGAAGGGATGGAGTTCGGAACGAGTCCCTCTGCCGGCGCATAACAATCGGAGATACGGGGGCAGCGGCATGTTGTTGCCATTCGCCAATGGAAGGGCTTTGCCCTCAAAATGGGAGGACGCAGAGAGATGGATCTTCAGCCCGGTTTCAGGAGATGGGGTTGGGAGGTCACCGATGCCCCCATCACATCATAGGCGGCCCAAGTCGAAAAGTGGTCCGCTTGGAGCTCCGGCTGGAGTAAGTGGGACTTATTCATTGGCTTCACCGCTCGTTCCTTGCTTTGATAGTGGCAGGGTCGGAAACTTTGCAGCGAACTCACCTTTCTTAGCAGGAGTTTTGATGCCCGAACGAGGTTTTTATTGCAATGGTAGTGGAGGAAGAGGAGTTGGTGATGGTGGAGGAGGAAGGGGAGGAATAATAGTTGGCGGTGGCAGTGCCATGGGTGGCAACAATTCGGGTAACGTAGAGCCTTATATAGTCCGATCTGCTAGCATTCATGGTTGGTCGGATACCCTGATCGAGTCATCTTCCTCAGTTCCGAGCTCTCAGGGTACTGGAAAATGTTCTTTCATTTCACTTATTTGCTATTTTGATCAAACTTTCTGTTTTTGGCATGGTCAGATTGTTCCTAAGCAATTATCATAACCCATAGGCAAGGAAAGCTTGTGTCTCAAAGTACAATATCCTAGCCATCAATCTTAGTTATCCTAATTGCAACACCCCGTTGATATACCGTTTTAAGGGTTTTATATGTCTCCATGCGTACAATGAGGTTTATTTCCATTTCATTTTAATGGTTTACACTATTAATAAAGTAAATGAGTGCTGTTTATTAAGTGCATTGTTATTTTTATGATATAATTGCAACTAGTGCTGAATACTTTTGTTTCTTTTTTTGTTAAAGATAACTAACAAACTGCTGTAAGAAATCTTATTATAAGATTTATACATCACTCTACTGTTATTATTTTTATTAAGGATAATTGGTAGAGAACCATTTAAATTTTAAGAAACAAGCAAATATCACGATCAACAAGCCTTGTATGAAGTAAATTTTTTGCAGGTTAGGTGAATGTTGAGGATTTGTGTATAGTAAGTTTTTACTTCTGCCTCCAAATTCTGTGAGAGAGAGTTATTTGACAAGCAGAGTATGTTTCTAAGATGATACACTAATATCACAATTTAGAAGCCACATATAATTGCATGCCATCTGCACATAATTACACATCCATACTTTTATCATGTTATTTATTTTCAATTTTTGTATAACTTTACATGCTTTATATCTGTGCTGTACTGAAACTTAATTGTTCCTGTTGGAGGAAAATATTTTATTGTACACTACATATAACATGTTGCATGTAAACTTCTGTTTAAATGCTTTGCTGGCCATCAGTCATGTAGTTATTCAATGCTACATGTTAATGCAAAACAAAAAATATTGATTATGATCATGACAAATGGTTTCCATTTTCATGTTGCCTATGAGTTCTAAAGAACATTCATTATTTACTATTTTATCATAAGGTTGTCGGATGTCAGTTCCATCTATCACTTGATGCTTTCCATTAGCTAAGGTGTGTTACACCTCCGTATTCTTCTCCAGTTATCTTAGTATTAACTATTAAGTTCCTTGGGCTAGTGGTATCTTACCTTGTAAACTTTAGCACACTTTTTTATACATGCATATGCTTTTAAAATATCTTTGTATAACAACCTTATGCTACAGTTCTATTACATTTTGTTCCACCTTGTTGGATATATTCAAATGTATTAAGCAGGACTGCGCCATATGTGGTGGCATAAAGAGCATAAATATTGTCCTTTTAAGGTCTTAAACTTACCAAATTCTCTTTGGATTTGTATACAGATGAGAAAATTGATGGTACCATAGAAGCAGCCTCTACAGTTTCAACCTCAATTTTGAGGAAGGATGTGGCAACACAAATGAGTCGAGAGGGAAGCACTCCCTCCTCTCCCAAGGAGGGACCGTTTTCCTCGTCTCCGGCTTCGGTTCCTCCCATCGAGGAGGTAGAAAGCCACTTCTCAAAGATTGAGATTAGGGATGTGGAGGTGGATGATCGGGTTACCATGACCAGATGGTCCAAGAAACACATAGCACGAGACTCTGATAGGCATCCAACAAGCATCATAGAATGGAAGAAGAGGACTGTGGAGGAAAATACAGATGCTTGGGTAGTTGCTGAGACAACAAGATCCATATCAAAGTAACATCATCATCATTGTCATCTGTTTCTTTGTGTTATTTCCATTAGTTAATTTTTATATTATTCATGCAAGAGATTTTGAGGCAAATTGTAGTAACAATGCTCCTTAGCTTTGAATGGTTTATAGTGACACCAAGTCATTGCTAGAAGGCAAGGTGGGTGTTTATCTTACTAATGCAGTCACTGCCTGCACCATGAGATTGTGCACTGTCTTTGGTAGAGAATTAGAATTATAACCTGAACAATTGCCTGACAGTGACTAACTTGCAACAAGTGACTTTCTTTAGTAAACTTTTAATCATTTTGGAAAAGTATGCAGCATGTCCAAATCAAGATAGCCATTCTCTTCGTTCAATGATGTCTAATCATTTTTTTTTCTATTGAATACTTGTTTGTTTATACTTATAACATTACATGATAAATATCTTTTTTCAGGAAATAAAAACTTTCTTGATGCATTTCACCAGATTTTGTTTACATGATATTGATAGTCGCAATATTATTTTTCTGATTATCCAATTCTCTTACTCCATAACATTTTTGGAAGGCATAAGAGAGAGGAAGCCAAGATCACAGCTTGGGAGAACTTGCAGAAGGCAAAAGCAGATGCAGAGATCAGGAAGCTAGAGGTGCTTTGAACTTACGTAGTTTACCTTATTATGCTGGAGACTGTAGTTTTCTAACTAATCTTCTTTCTTAACTTTCTGAATTTTGTATTTTACATGGCTTTATTGGATGCTTTGCACATTTACAAAGCACTAAATCTTATTACAGATGAAACTAGAAAAGAAAAGATCTTCTTCGATGGAAAAAATTATAAACAAACTTAGATTGGCTCAGAAGAAAGCTCATGAGATGAGGAATGCAGTGACTGCCAGCCAAGTCAACCAGGTAGCAAAGACTGCCGGAAAGTGTCAATACTTCCGCAAGCGTGGGCAGATCAGTTCTCTGAGTGGCTGCTTTACTTGTCATGCCTTCTAGTCCTCCTTTGTTGCCACTACAAACCTTTTTAAAATCAATGCTTCAGTAAGTTGATCATCCAACATGTAATTTTAAGTTCTTCATTTACTCAAATTTTCTTTTTGCCAAGCTTGGTGCTGTTAGTTAGAGTTTGGATTTATTAAAATCAGGAGAGGTATCCATCAGCTTATTATTGTTGAATTACAGTGGTGTAGATTTTGATAATCAAATAATCATTTTCATGGAACAAACATGATCTATTTAATTGGCAGATTTTGTGATTTATGGTTTGCATGTGGGATCATGGGATCTCCCATTCCTTCCCAATTTACACGATTATTGTTTTTCACTCTTTGGTCAGGTTTGCTGGCGGCGGTTGTTTTAATGGACGAAAGACTATGTATCATGTGGTACCGTGTGACCAGCAGGTGTTAGATATGCATTTTACTGTTTGGGTCTGGGATCATTTGTCCATAATCAGGGACAACCAATTTTAACTTCGTATATAGTATCTGCAAAGAAGATTTATGGTGTAACAGAAGTCAACCATATTGTTGTATTTCACTAAAAGTCACCTCTCATTTCAATGAGTAGCTCAAGTTGTATTTACATATTTTAACATATTTTATTTGCTTTTTCAATGAGAGAATTTATTGGTTGGTTCACTGTGTATCTAGCAACAGAAATTGATTCAACAGGTCCCATGATGCTAAGGTCATATGCATTCAACTATATAACTTGAAATACATATCTACTCTTCTAGTTTTCTTTTATGTTTGCTATGATTACTGCATTTTTACAAAATTGTTTTTTCTTTTTCAAAAATGCCATCTTGTTTTTGTTGATGGCATGCAAATAAGCAATGGAGTCTGTGAGCAGAACTGGATTTGAACAACAATGGACTACTTATTGGCATCCATGAAAATCCTAATAAATCTGCACCCTGCAAAAACAGTTGATTCTTGAAACACAAAACCAATAGGTTGTCACAATCACTTAAACACTAGGGAACAGTTGCAGCATTTCTTTATTCTTATTTGCCAACTGCTAATAACACATAATTGGATTAATTATAGAAAAAGGATCTTTCTGGCAGTTGTTTCTTTTTTCTCTGAAACTTTACTTTTTTTTACCAAGTTCACTCTCCAGCAAGCTGTAGTTATAACTCTCCAGAACTTCATACATAAATTTCACCATCTAGACTACACTTAGTAAATTGCTTAATAGTGGTTTGCAGTTTATTATACAGTCTTATAGCCCAATGTTAGGTCTGATATGAAGGCTTTATCAGTAATCCCCTAGGACTTTGTGGTTCAATGCTTTTGTTGTAATTGTGAATGATTATATTAGAGATCAAATATTCTTATGTTGCACTTCTGTTGACTAGTTTTTTTTCCCCCTTTGTAGGTAACTTATTTTGTTATGATTCCCCCAGATGGAGGCCTTAAGATGGGAATATTTGTGCTTCATAATATATCAGAATCTACTCTCTCTCTCTCTCTCTCTCTCTCTCTCCAACGCACTTTCCGCCGACGTCATACTTCTCTTTCCCTCCGCTCTCTCGAAACTTTGTTTGCCATATCGAGTCCGAATTTTGAGTCAGGGTTTCGGAGATGACGACGATGGAGAGCTTGATCGGTCTGGTGAACCGCATTCAGAGGGCGTGCACGGTGCTGGGCGACCACGGAGGCGCCGACGGCACCCTGCCGACGCTCTGGGAAGCGCTCCCCTCCGTTGCCGTCGTCGGCGGACAGGTACTTAACACTCCGACCTCGCTGCCGTCGCTATATATATATATATATATATACTGTCAGGCTGTTGGCTAGTTTCAGAAGAAGGCACATTCATTTTATGCTGTTCAGCGAAACATGGTTACAATTTACAAATACATATAAAAAGGGTACCTCTTCTGGAACTGCAAATAAAGGTCCCTCCATCAAAACAAGGTTAAGAAAGGTGAAATGAGAACTTCTTTTCTTCATGAACTACACTAGATATTGAGATGAATGCTTATTGTGCATAAAAAATTGCACCATTCTCATGTTTGTCTTGTGGATAGGCTTGCACTAGGTCATAGCTTAAAAATGTCCAACGGGGGTTGAGAAATATGAGCTGCAAGGTAGATCCGTAGCTACTAGGAAATATGTTTTTATAGTAATTTCTGGTCTTGAGGCGTTGTCATTGAGCTAAGCTGAGATGTATTTGCCAATTTACTAGGTTAATAAAGTCTATCCTCGTATTCACAGGTTACAATTATGGAAGAATTTGTTTCCTAGAGTTTAGGTTCTTTGTTTGATTTTAGGACACCTATCATAGTTTGATGAGTTAGTGCCACAGATTTGCAGTCTAAGCTTTTGTGATAATTATACAACAGAGTCGTGGTGCACATGCAGTTGTCTTTGACACGAAATACAATAATGGGTTTGATGAATCGGCATATATGTGATGGTTTTCTTGCTCCATTCTCTCCCTCGAATGATGATCATACTGACTAATCTAAACAATTTGGATCTATCATGTGTGTTGGTTTGCTTTGTCCCGCAATCCTCTTATGTGATGATATGTGCTGTTTCCTTTTAGATTGGTTATGTTTTCGGTGACGCTGCAGTTGGTCAAGTATGATATTATTGCAATTTTTGTCAATTATGGTGCTTCAGTTTTGGTATTTATCTGTTCTTGATCTGGATTTATGCCTTATGTACTGAAATTAAAAAGAGCTGTATCGTTTAGTCTTTTAACAAAATATTGCTCAGCTGCACTTGTCAAGTGTTTTATCTTGTTTTGGAACTAATTAGAAATAATGATCATAATTGTTATTATACTAGAAATGATGATCAATTACAGTTCTTAACTTGGTAACAGTGGCAGCTAATCTGTGTAGTCGTTGTTATAATTAGTTTAGAATTGTCATGTTAAATAAGATAAGACACTAATATGTTATTGTTGTTTCATGAAGTTTCATCTAATTGAAATTGATGTGTGATTTGGATAATATCAAATGCTATTCCTCCTTGTAATAATGCTGATTGTTAATTACAGAATTTAAATGTTCGTTCATAATTGCTATGATAGATTTCAGAAGCACCGAAAGTTACCTTTTATTTGTCAAGATGAGTGACACCTAACTCTTACTATCTGGTACATCAAAGAGTCCCCTTTCTTTCTCTACTCCATGGTTTGGAACGACAAAAGATTAGTGTAGATATGGTTTGGAATGATTCAAATAGCTCGGCCATTAGTCAAATTGAAATCAGATAAACAAATTTGTGGGTACTTTATCTATTGAGATGTCTAAATTTTTTCATCAATGTCAGGTTGATAACGAGTCAAATCTCTATTTTTTTCAGTATATTCTATCAAATTTCCAAGTTAATTTAGAATGTTCATTGATTATTCATATATGAGCAGGTGAACATAGTACCTCAAAACGTGTGTTTCCTTTCCAATAGGTAGATTTTGATGCGGCCTTCCGACCACCTACCATTATAAATTAATGTTCATGTTTTCATTGACTATCAAATATATGGATTGGTAACATCAACATGAGTTGTGTGAGTGTGTCACACGGAATTAGGCGTGTGAAAGAAAAGTCAAACTTCGGCAGGTGATGATACTAAGTAGACGGCATTATTAGTTTACATATCCTGAGTGGAATTAAGGGTAATAACATGTCTATGCTTGAAATATTTTTTTGGATTGTAGAGAACAATTTAGACTCAAAGATATGCCCAAAGCATAGTCAACAAAAGGCTTGAATCAAGATAGTTTTTAATTTTTCATTGATATTAATGTTAATATGGCTCTGTTTTAATCGATTCGGATTCAACGTCGGATATTAATCAGTCCAAAGATATGATGCATAAATTAGATCCAGGTTCTACACGTACCAAATTAGTATTAAAGGGGTTTTATCGAATATATCTCCTAATTCTATAGAAATATGTTGAAAGGGGATTTTTTTTTTTTTTTTAAAGAAGCTCATGTTCAATCGAGTCATAGCTCTTAGATCCTATCCTATCGACAAATTAAAAAAAAATGAATCCGAGTGAATCAATTAGTATCAGATGTTTTTTTATTTTCTTCTGATCATGATGCATGCAGTTAGTATGTCTATTTTCTTCCAGAAAGGAAGACAATAAAGTAATATTATGAAATAGTGGTTACGGATGAATCAATAAAAAAGTCTGAAAAATGTAATATGGTAGGTGACTAGGTTTATGATCAACAATAGGCAATGAAAAAGGTGGTGCCCTGTTAATTGTGTAAGATATGACCATTTCTAATGTTTATGTTTAGTGATTTGACCTCCATTATTCATGTTGTAAAAAGTAGAAGCTTAACTTTCAACAAAATCTTAATTGTCTTTGCCATTATGTCAAATCTGCTACTTTGCTTGTTCACCAAGATATGACTGTCCCAAACTTCATTTTTTCACTTTATATATATATATATATATATATATATATATGTACATTCAAAACATATTCCCCTAATTCAGTATTCTATACAAATTCAAAAAACGAATAGGAGTGAATCAATTATTCTAGGTCTTGAGTTTGACATCTAAAATTGACTATATGAGATGTATTTTTTTTCTGAGCATGATGCAATTAGTATGTCAATTTTCTTCCAGAAAGGAAGAAAAGAAGTTTCTTAAAGTAAAAGTAATATTATGAAATAGTGGTTATGGATGAAATATCAAAGCCTCTCAGTCAAAAAGCCTGAAAAATGTAATATGGTAGGTGACTAGGTTTATGATCAACAATAGGCAATGAAAAAGGTGGTGCCCTGTTAATTGTGTAAGATATGACCATTTCTAATGTTTATGTTTAGTGATTTGACCTCCATTATTCATGTTGTAAAAAGCAGAAGCTTAACTTTCAACAAAATTTTAATTGTCTTGCCATTATGTCAAATCTGGAGAAGTTACCACTTCATTTGGAGAACTCCTACTTTGCTTGTTCACCAAGATATGACTGTCCCAAACTTCATTTTTTCACTTGATATATATATACACACACACACACACTTGAGAAAATTATCATAGAAAAAATTCTTATTTTGCAATAAAGTTTTTGGAATGTTCTCAGTAAAATGAAAGCTTTAGTTCCAAGATTGTCTCAACCATTCATGGAAGGTCTAAACAGGAGAGATGATATCGATTCATGGAAGATTGGTTGGTTGACCATGAGGTTAGTATGGGATTAATTCCCTTACTATTCTTTTTATATAGATCAAGGGAGAAATGTGAAACGTGCAGGGAACGTCGCAGTACTCCATCAATCTTCCTTGTTATATTAAGCATTAGCAGTACAAGGTCAGAAAAGAGCGCTTAGGACGAATTCTTCCTCCAAGAAACGCAAAAGGATTCGTCCTTGGACTTGCCGGGAAAGAAAGAAATCTTCCACTATTTATAGCTCACAACCTTTACCATCCTCATCCAATCCTTCTTTCTTCTTCTTCTTCTTCTTCTCCTCCCTGAAGGATCACAGTATGGGGCATCGTAAACCTGTCATCATCTTCAGCTTTCTTGCCATCTTTATCTTGCAGTCGGTGCTGGTGGCCTCTCAAGAAGTTGGTATGTACATGTCTTGGCCTTCGTTCAATCATGCATTCGTTCTTGACGAGTCTGTGGCTGTCAGAGGACGAGAAGGAGTTCAGCTACGAGAAGGGGAGCGAGACGGGACCAGAACACTGGGGCGAGATCCACAAGGACTGGGCTGCCTGTGGCAAGGGTCACATGCAGTCCCCCATCGATCTCACCCACAAAAGAGTGCAGATCCTCCCCCATTTAGGTCGTCTTCGCCGCTCCTATCACCCGGCCAAAGCCATCCTCAAGAATCGCGGTCATGATATCATGGTAAGGATCTGTCTTTTCTCTCCCTCTCCCTCTCCCTCTCCCTCTCCCTCTCTATCCATCTAACTTGTTTCTTACTGTGCAAAGCTCAAATGGGAAGAAGAAGAAGCTGGAGGCCTATGGATCAACGGGACGGAGTACGCTCTCAAGCAGCTGCACTGGCACTCGCCCTCCGAGCACACCGTCGATGGCCGCAGGTGCTTCATCTTTCTCTCGGTTTTCTGCTCTTTTGGGGATCAACGTCGAGACAAGACATCGACTTGTTAATGGATTCACCTATCATCGACTCGGCTCATCCAACTCACCTGCATGTGATGTCATTCTGATACTACCGCAGGTACTCCCTGGAGATGCACATGGTTCACGAGAGCACCGACAACAAGATCGCGGTCGTCGGCATTCTTTACACGATTGGCCGCCACGATCCCTTCCTTGCCAAGGTCTGTTCTTGATGCTACAGTTCAGTAAACCATCCAACAGATTCAGCAGTAATCATAAACAAATCCCTGCATTAATTATGAATAAATGATTGAGGAGAGCCAATGACATTAATAAATATTATTCCCATATCACCTGATTGAGTTCACAGATCGTTCATCTCATCTTTGACTAAATAATTTGCATGCACAGCTGGAGAGGTACATCGAGAAGATTGCAGACAAGCATGAGGCCGAGGAGGCGGTGGGCATGGTGGATCCGAGGCACATCAAGAGGGGAAGCAGGAAGTACTACAGATACATGGGGTCGTTGACCACTCCACCTTGCACCGAGGGCGTCGTTTGGACCATCGTAAAAAAGGTATTGCAACGTGGAATTCATCTGCTTAATCTTGAAGATGATTTGGATCGCACATGAGGATGAGTTGGCTTCGGTGTCGACAGGTGCGCACGGTGACAAGGGAGCAGGTGGCCCTTCTGAGGGAAGCTGTGCATGATGTGAGCAACACTAATAGCTTTCTCGATGTGCATTATTTATATCTTTATCAGAACACTCGACAGTGTGTGTCGATTTTACCAGTATAGATTACGATCAAAACATAGATTTTTTATTTATATCCTTAATTAACTCAAAATCATGCAGATGTTCTTCATTAATTTAAGTGAACGCTAGATTACTATCATATTCTATTGGTAATTAGGAAACTAAGTGTACCTACTACTTATATATTGCAGGACTCAGAGATGAATGCGAGACCCACCCAGAAGATTTATGACAGGATGATAGGCTTATATCGACCTCGACCACATCAACAATGACGGTGGAACACGTCTTATACTTTATTTTTTTGATGCTACGCCTCTTGAAATAAGAACAAGTCTTGATTAGTTTGGAAGATTACCTAAACGACGGTTATTCTATTAATTATTTGTTTGATAACCTCTTCAAGAAAAATTGCTGTGCGAACAAAGCTGTAGTCAACTTTGGGGGACATCAATCAAGGAATAAAGGCTTCCATTTTGCAGACTCATCAAGAATTCCTTATCATTTTGCTTTCACTTAGATTTCATATCACTATCTCGAAGGTTAGTAATATGAAATCCAAGATTAATCTCATCTTTCTTTCATTTAATCTCTTGTAGCATATCGTCAACATCATCTCTCCAATCCCATTGCTACGTAATTCTATTTATTGTATGATTCCATCAGAATTCTATTCAATTAATTCACGAATGTGATCCATTCAACGAATGAACTAAATTATTGCTGATCTAATACCTATTAATTTGATCCAAATACTCATTCCAAAAGCTGATTAATCCCCACAAAGCGGTGTGAGTTACGTGAATCCATTTTTTGACGAGTGTGATCACCACAATATATATATATATTTTTTGATTTTTTTATAGAAAATTAGACTTATTTATCTTGCTGCTTATTGGATGAGAAATATATTTATACCCATCGTTCGCGTATTGTCATGTGATCCCATAGGGCGGCGGACCCAAACCCTGGTACGGTGGTCGCTGTCCGGGTAAGACAGGGATCCACGACTCAAAGAGCCGCCGTCCACCGTAAACCCCCCACATGGAGAGGAAAATAGTAATAATAATAATAATAAATCATAAAAAATGGCAACATCAGAGGAGATGGGGTATGAAGTCACTCGAATCGAACGAACGAGATGATCCCGAACGCACCACCGTCTCGTGCGAGACTGTGTTAGTGGCGACGGCGAGGTGAAGCGAATCCAATCCGCGTTCCGATTTGGGCCGAATAATAGCATTGCTTCCCGATGCTGCTTCCTTCCCTTATAAATGCTTCCCCCCCGGCCACCTGCGAGACGATGCTTCTGAGATCGTCGCCCTCCTCCTCCGCCTTCCGCTCCGCTGCTCGCCGCATTTCCGCCGTCCGCATGGCCGCCATCTCCACCGCCTCCGAGGAGAAGGGGGCTTCGTCCGCAGAGAAAGAGCAGCGGCATCAGCTTCCGTCGAACCCCCCTCCGTTGCAGGTGCAGGTTTGATCCGTTATCTAGGTTTTCCGATTGGTTTGTTGGCATCTTGTACCATTGTGTGTGTTGATTACTTTGTTAGATTGGGTTATTCTTGATTTTACGTTGGTTGTGATTACATTAATCGATCGTTTGGATCTGCGCTCGACTCAAATTTTAGGTTTTGCTTCAAGAAAATGTGCTTGTGGGCATGTAGATCCTGTGTTGATTGCATGTAAGTGTCGGTAGGCTTAGTTTTAGGCTTATTGATTGTAACGTTAATGATCTTTACTAAAGTTGAATCTGTACATTAGTTTATTAGGGTCCTGACTAAATCGATCTTGGTGGATGATGCTCTTATATGGATCATCACATACGTTTAGTGAGTCTCTTTACCATGCTTTGTTATGGGACTTGAAGAAGGGTTCATGAGGGCAATCACATGCCTTTAACAAGTCCCACTGTGATATTACGTTGTACAACTGAAAGAATGGTTCACGAGGGCAAAAAAGAGTTCATCTACGTGTACCAAGGATTCAATTCCAACACTAGCTGTTCGTCAATTTCACATAAAGTCACCTTCACTGTGTGCTTCATATGTTGATTTTGTGAGAGGGTGAGTACAGCTAGAAATTTATTGGTATAGAAGTTTTCAACTTTAGGACAGTATTCTGTCTTGGCAGATACAGTAAGCCTTACCTTGAATTTGTTTGTTTATTGAATATGATAGGCAAATGGGAAAAAAAATCCAACGTCAAACAAACATAAATCACTAGTTATTCCTCTTTGCACCAGCTCAATCACATGATAGAGATCATAATTAAGTTCTTTGAATTGGATGAATGAACCCACCATATTGTAGACTTGCAAGGGTTGTTTTTTTGGTTGAAGTTCAATGGCAACATAGATGAATCCATTCTGTGCTCCAATTTAAGTGGACCATGTTTGCTAGGGTTGTGATGGGAAAGGATACTTGTGATGAGGGTTGCTATGTTTTCTCCTTTTTCTTTCTTTTTTGGGGGGGGGGGGGGGGGGGGGGGACACCCC